>OZ019979.1:29627786-29655740 GCA_963970395.1 Ephialtes manifestator
AAACTCAAGCTGAGCAATAAAAAATGTTTATAATAAAATATTTCTATAATGACTTGTAGTCTTTGGATCTGGAAAACCTTAACCATAATTGGACCAACTATTTTTATGGTGTTTTCCGGACCACCAGAAAAAAAGCACATAGAAAAATTCCATTGATGTCGGTGGGAATTAAAACTGGAGCTGAGCAATAAAAAAAAATGTTTATAATAAAATATTTTTTTATTGACTTTGGTAGTCTCTGGACCTGGAAAACCTTAACCATAATTGAACCAACTATTTTTTATGGTGTTTTCCGGACCACCAGAAAAAAAACACATAGAAAAATTCCATTGGTGTCGGTGGGAATCAATCTCGAGCTGAAAAAAAAAAATGTTTATAATAAAATATTTTTATAATGACTTTGGTAGTCTCTGGATCTGGAAAACCTTAACCATAATTGAATCAACTATTTTTTATGGTGTTTTCCGGACTACCAGAAAAAAAACACATAGAAAAATTCCATTGATGTCGGTGGGAATCAAACTGGAGCTGCGCAATAAAAAAAGAAATGTTTATAATAAAATATTTCTTTAATGGCTTTGGTAGTCTCTGGACTTGAAAACCTTAACCATAATTGAACCAGCTATTTTTTATGTGTATTACGGACCACCAGAAAAAATCACATAGAAAAATTCCATTGATGTCGGCGAGAATCAAACTCAAGCTGACCAATAAAAAAAAAAATGTTTATAATAAAATATTTCTATAATGACTTTGGTACAGTCTCTGGACCTAGAAAACCTTAACCATAATTGAACCAACTATTTTTTATGGTGTTTTCCGGACCAGCAGAAAAAAATCACATAGAAAAATTCCATTAGTATGGAATTTTTCTATGTTTTAAATAAAAGTTTTTGATAAAATATTTATTTGATGACTTTACAGTTTCTGGAAATATGTTTTTCGAAACTAACTGAAAAAAAAACATAGTCATTAAAAAATAAATTCTATTTATCATATTTACTTTATTTATAATAAGGGAAAATCTTACTTTAAAATATGTTTATCATGCTATTTATACATTTGCTATTTCGCATGACTACACTGCATCTGCAGTTTCTACTCGAGAATAACAGAAGAATTTCTCCAAGAGATAGGAGAGCGATAACTACTAGAGGACAATTTCTATCAGTATATCTTTTCACGCGAGGAAAATGGGGCTGCAGAAGAAGAAGGCGAAGAAGAAGAAGAAGTGGAAGAAGTGGAAGAAGAAGAAGCTCAGAGATAATGAGGAAGAAGAGCAACGACACGAAAACGACAACAGTCGGAGTTGGAGAAGCGTGATGTAATTAATTAAACACCTAAAACTTAAGAAAAAAACATTAATTATTACTTGAGACTGGAACATCGTAAAACAGTTAAATCTCGACTGAAATATACCTCAAAAACAAACTCACTTAAAACATTTTTTCTTATTTCTCGAATCAAATTAACAAAAAAATAATGTTCTCTTCAAACTTCATATTTACTTCATATAAATAAAAATTCTGCTCAACAATGAAAGAAAAATGTAAAATACCAAAAAGACAAATAAGAACAACATCAAGAAGAAGATATTGGTTAAAAAATTAATCAAAACTAAATTTGTTTGATACAACCAAATTATTGGTTAAGCGTACTAAATATTTGGTTGTCTTACCAAATCCTTCGTTAACCAATAACTTTTTACCAAATTTTCTTGGCAAAATTTTTACCTAATTTCTTGGCAAAATATTTACCAACTTTTCTTGGTTTATTTTTTAACCAAGTTTTTAATAATTCTAACCAAGCCATTTTCTCAATGAAGCAAAAGAAGATGAAGAAGAACAACACAGAGAAAAAAGCTTAGTTGGACTTACTAAGATCTTGATTAAAAAATTTAACCAAAAAAATGTTGATAGGTGCAACCAAATTATTTTCTCTTGCCAAATCCTTAGTTACGTTAACCAATAAATTGCATCATCCTACCAAATTTTTCTTGGTTAATTTTTAACCAAGTTTTTAATAATTCTAACCAAGTAACTTAATGAAGAAAAAGAAAAAGAAGAAGACGAAGAAGATGAAGATGACGAAGGAAAACGAAGAAGACGACGAAGATGAAGATGACGAAGATGACGAAGAAAACGAAGAAGATGAAGATGACGAAGAAGACGAAGAAGACGAAGAAGACGAAGCAGACGAAGAAGACGAAGAAGACGAAGAAGACGAAGAAGACGAAGAAGACGAAGAAGACGAAGAAGACGAAGAAGACGAAGAAGACGAAGAAGACGAAGAAGACGAAGAAGACGAAGAAAGCGAAGAAGGCAAAGAAGACGAAGAAGACGAAGAAGACGAAGAAGACGAAGAAGACGAAGAAGACGAAGATGACGAAGATGACGAAGAAGACGTAGAAGACGAAGAAGACGAAGAAGACGAAGAAGACGAAGAAAACGAAGAGACGAAGAAGACGAAGAAGACGAAGAAGACGAAGAAGACGAAGAAGACGAAGAAGACGAAGAAGACGAAGAAGACGAAGAAAACGAAGAAGACGAAGAAGACGAAGAAGACGAAAAAGACGAAAAAGACGAAGAAGACGAAGAAGACGAAGAAGACGAAGAAGGCGGAGAAGACGAAGAAGAAGAAGAAGAGAGACCGAAGAAGACGAGGAAGACGAAGAAGACGAAGAAGACGAAGAAGACGAAGAAGACGAAGAAGACGAAGAAGACGACGAAGAAGACGAAGAAGACGACGAAGAAGACGAAGAAGACCGAAGAAGACGAAGAAGACGAAGAAGACGAAGAAGACGAAGAAGACGAAGAATGCGAAGAAGACGAAGGAGAAGAAGAAGAAGAAGACGAAGAAAAGGAGAAGATACCGAAAAGGAAAAAGGCGAAGGAGAAGCCGACAGATAATGAGAGAGAAGAGCAACGACACGCTAACGACGATGCTAGGAGCTGGAGGAGCGAGATATCCTACGGAATTATCGATCGGCGTAAACTGCAGCCGAGTAACCCAGCGGCCTCGCTCGGCCGGCGCACCTGCACCACCCTCTCTTCTCTTCTCTTCTCCACGGCTCCTCTATACGCAGACACTACTCTCCCCTTCCCTCCCATTCGCACACAGACCCCTTCGCTCATTCGTCTGACTATATCTTCGTGCAGTGGCTGTATCTCTGGATAACGTTGTAGTGGTGGCTACGGAATGAACCGTAGATGAACGTAGATGCTATGCGGGAGAGAACGCCAGAGCAGAAGCAGCAGCAACCAACCCCCGATGCTATCGCCGGGCGCACAATATAATACGACCAAGAGAGGGTCGAATCGTTGGTTCACTTCTCTGTGTATCATTCGATACTTTTACTGTACTGCGGGCAAACCCTTCGTCATCGCAACGGAGATTGAAAGATTTTTAATAATTACGGTCTTACATCACTTTTTTCCTTAATAGTAATTTTATCCTTAACGGTAATTCATTAATTTTAACGTTTTTTTTTTTCGATACTCAGAAAATTTACGGTTTGTGTCTGACTATTCACTTATTTTTTCACTGCAAAAGGACAACTAATTTTTTTTAAATATTGTTAATTATGTTTCTACATAATTATTAAAAATAAAAAAATTTCTTCCTTAATAGTAATTAATTCATTTTTACATTTTACCCCGATACTCAGAAAATATAGATTTTGTGTCTTACTTATTCTCTGCGAAAAGGCAATTAATATTTTCTGAAATATTTTCCAAATATAATCTATTTTAGAAACTCGAAATTTTTTTTAAATTTCCTACATAATTATTAAAGAATCTTTTCAATTTTCTACATAAATTATTAAACATCTACACAATTATTAAAAAATCTTTTTAACTTTCTACATAAATTATTAAACACCTACACAATTATTAAAAAAATCTTAACAACTTTCTACATAAATTATTAAACACCTACACAATTATAAAAAAAATCATAACAACTTTCTACATAAATTATTAAACACCTACACAATTATTAAAAAATCATAACAACTTTCTACATAAATTATTAAACACCTACACAATTATAAAAAAAAATCATAACAACTTTCTACATAAATTATTAAACACCTACACAATTATTAAAAAAATCATAACAACTTTCTACATAAATTATTAAACACCTACACAATTATTAAAAAAATCTTAATAACTTTAAACACCTACACAATTATTTAAAAAACCTTAACAACTTTCTACATAAATTATTAAACACCTACACAATTATTAAAAAATAATAACAACTTTCTACATAAATTATTATACAGCTACATAATTATTAAAAATACCGCCACCAGAGCAGGAAAAGCAGCAGAATGAACCCCGATGCTATCGCCGGGAATATAATACGACCGAAAGAGGGTCGAATGCTTGGTTCCCTTCTGTGTGTACCATTCGATACTTTTACTGTACTGCGGGCAAACCCTCGTCATCGCGACGGAGATTAATCGGCGAGGTCGACGTCGGAACTCTTACGGCTCGTCGCGCTTTTCCATTCCTTTCACCCTCTCTCTCTCTCTCTTTCTCTCTCAATCTCCGTCTCTTTCTCTTTCTCTGCCATATCCATCCATATATGTCTATTTCTCGTTTACGAAGCCTCGTTGCCACGCTCTCGCTATGGGCTTTAATTTAGCGGACGAGCAAAGTCGTACTGGATGAATCGCAAACGCAAGGTCACGCCTACGCTTCTGGAAAGTCACTCGGAGCCTCATTTATGATTCACCGGACGTTTAAATAGGCTTTTCTGAGGGTTTATTGTAGGATATTCATTTGCAGCGTTTTACTCAATTCAGATGATAATATTTTGAGGGTTTTATGTGCATGATTTTTTTTTTATGACCTGAGAAGCAGAGCATTCAATTATTTTTCTATGCATTTTGTTGTTATTATTTGCCCTAGTAATTATTTTCAATTAATTATATTCTATATTATTATATTTATAATATTAATTGAATATTATATGCATTTTGTTATTATTATTCGTCCTGGTAATTATTTTCAATTAATTATATTCTATATTATTATATTTATAATAATAATAGAATATTAATATTATATTATATTCTATGAATTTTGATATTATTATTTGCCCTAGTAATTATTTTGAATTTATTATATTCATAATATTAATAGAATACTTTATTATATGCATTTTGTTATTATTATTCGTCCTGGTAATTATTTTGAATTAATTATATTCTATATTATTATATTTATAATATTAATATTATATTATATACTATGAATTTTATTATTATTATTTGTCCTAGTCATTATTTTAAATTAATTATATTCATAATATTAATGGAATATTATATTATATGCATTTTGTTATTATTATTTGTCCTGGTAATTATTTTGAATCAATTATATATATATTTTTTTTATAATAAAAAAAAATGTTTGCTATTTCATTTTTGACCATTACTCATTATTTAAAATGGTTAAAAGTACGCAATTTTTTTTTTGTTCTCAACGCTAAAAATAAAAGCAGCAACCTCGTTCGTATTTTAAGGATTAATGAAGTCATTTTGGCCCTTTAGAATTTATAAAGTCATTTAAATCCTTTAGGATTTATGACTAGATTTCTTTTTTCCACGTTTGGACCCAAAAATTTTTATACAGAAGTGAATGGGGCTTTCTTTCATTATATTTTAAAAAGAATTTTTTTGCCCACGTAATCGCTGAGATACACGAGAATAACGAGTTTCGTAGAACGACGAGTGTAAAATTCCATTCACAGTGGGAATAATATATCTCCACAGTTCTTTGTTGGAAAAGAAATGTTTCTAGTGACTTTCATATATACGATTTCCTTTTTTTAAAACAAAATCTCCATGTGTCAGCATAAATAAGGAAATGACTAGATTTTGCTGTGATATTCGTGATAATTTTTTATTCTCGTTGCAAATTTATTACCTCGAATAATAAAAATGGTAAAAATGTCATTTTTATCACGAACAACATGCGGAAAATTATAATCTGATTTTACAAAAAAAAATTATATACACTTTTGCGGAAAATTATAATCTGATTTTACAAAAAAAAATTATATACACTTTTGCGGAAAATTATAATCTGATTTTACAAAAAAAAATATATATAAACTTTTGCGGAAAATTATAATCTGATTTTACAAAAAAAAAATATATAAACTTTTGCGAAAAAATATAATCTGATTTTACAAAAAAAATATATATAAACTTTTGCGGAAAATTGTAATCTGATTTTACAAAAAAAAAAAATATATAAACTTTTGCGGCAAATTATAATCTGATTTTACAAAAAAAAATATATATAAACTTTTGCGGAAAATTATAATTGGATTTTACAAAAAAAAATATATATATAAACTTTTGCGGAAAATTATAATTGGATTTTACAAAAAAAAATATATATAAACTTTTGCGGAAAATTATAATCTGATTTTACAAAAAAAAATATATATAAACTCTTGCGGCAAATTATAATCTGATTTTACAAAAAAAAAATATATAAAGTTTTGCGGAAAATTATAATCTGATTTTACAAAAAAAAAATATATATAAACTTTTGCGGAAAATTATAATCTGATTTTACAAAAAAAAAAATATATAAACTTTTGCGGAAAATTATAATCTGATTTTACAAAAAAAATATATATATAAACTTTTGCGGAAAATTATAATCTGATTTTACAAAAAAATATATATATAAATTTTTGCGGAAAATTAGAATCTGATTTTACAAAAAAAAAAAATACAAATTTTAGCAATTTTCAATAAGATTTTATTAGCCTTCGGTTACAATTTTCCAAACGCTACATCAACAGTAGACATCTCCTCTATTATCGTTGCTGAGCCTTCTCAAATTCCGTCCATCTTCTCCCTCAGCCACACATCTCGTCTCTTCTTCATTCTACTCTCGTCTGGCAACGAAAAAAAGAGCCATTAGGATTACAAAATGCTTTGTTCGCTTCTCAAATGTCATCGAGCATCAGACTCACAGAATTCCTGGCCTTGACTTCACCACAATCTTCTCCCTCCTTGAATATTCGTTTCTTTTTACTTTGCCCGTACTTTGCCCTAAAAAAGGGCCAGAAAAAAATTCAAGCTAAACTTAAATGATACGACGAATTTTCTACTTTATTATGTTACTGTATAATTTTTGTCTTAATAATCAATTTGTTTTATACATTAAATTCCTTGTCTTTTCTCTACTCGTCCCTTTTTCCTAGCCGTACTTTGCCCTAAAAAAGGGCCAGAAAAAATTCAAGCTAAATTTGAATGATACGACGAATTTGCTACTTTATTATGTTACTGTATAATTTTTGTCTTAATAATCAATTTGTTTTATATATTAAATTCCTTGTCCTTTCTCTATTCGTCCCTTTTTCCTAGCCGTACTTTGCCCTAAAAAAGGGCCAGAAAAAATTCATCAGCCAAATTTAAATAATTCTGCGAATTTGCTAATTCATTGTGTTACTGTATAATTTTATAAATAAATAGTATGTTTATTTATTTTATGCCCTTTCTCTCCTTTCTTCTGCCCTTGACGTTATCTCAATCTCTTCCCTCCTGGAATATTCGTCCTTTTTTCCTTTCCCTCCTTCGCCCTAGAAAAGGGTCTAAAAAAAATTGCTCCTTAACCCAAATTTACTTGAATGATTCGTCGAATTTCCCAATTAATTGACTAACCCTTATAAATCTGTATAATTTTCGTGCTAATAATAACTTTGTTTTATCCATTCAATTTCTTCCCTCCTCAAATATTCGTCCTTTTTGTCCTTTCCCTTCTTCGCCCTAGAAAAGGGCCAAAAAAAAGCAACAATTGATCCTTAACCCAAATTTACTTGAATGATTCGTCGAATCCCCCAATTCATTCACAAATCCTTATAGATCTGTATAATTTTCGTGCTAATAATAAATTTGTTTTATCCATTCGCTCCCTTCCCTCCTCGAATATTCGTCCTTTTTTCCTTTCCCTCCTTCGCCCTAGAAAAGGGCCGGAAAAAAAAGAAAAAAATTGCTCCTTCATCCAAATTGACTTCAATGATTCGTCGAATTTCCCAATTCATTGACTTACCCTCATAGCTCCGTATAATATTCGTGCTAATAATAAATTTCCTTTGTCCATTCAATTCCTTGTCCTTTCTCTGCTTTCTCAATCTCGCCCGGGGGTTCCGAGTCTCCGGGGTGGATAAACACCGCAGAGTTATCGTGATTTTCTTTTATTTCATCCGGTTCGCCAGCCATTATACCACCCGCAGCAAAACCAGCATCAAGAACCACGAACCAAGAAGCTAGAAACAAGAACCAACAACCATCAGTACCATCAGAATCAACCAACGGAGAAAGAGAAACAGAAAAAGAAAACAGAGAAAAGAAAAAGAGAAGCAAAAGCCAAAGCTGAAGCTGAACCATTTGCAGCATCCCTCAGGGCTATCTCGGCTAAGGACATTACGCAAGGTCGATTCATTGATTAATCCGTACAAAGTACGAAAAGGACCACGAAGGGAATTTCACTTCACCGAGAGAAAAAGTTTCATTGATCCACGAAAATTTTTGCCAACGATATGAAATACTTGAATTTCAATACTATCTTTTTTTAGGTTCTTTAGGTTCTTGATTCACGGAAATTTTTGCCAATGAAATGAAATACTTGAATTTCAATACTATCTTTTCTTTAGGTTCTTTAGGTTCTTGATTCACGGAAATTTTAGCCAATAAAATGAAATACTTGAATTTCAATACTATCTTTTCTTTAGGTTCTTTAGGTTCTTGATTCACGGAAATTTTTGCCAATGAAATGAAATACTTGAATTTCAATCCTATCTTATCTTCAGGTTCTTTAGGTTCTTGATTCACGGAAATTTTTGCCAATAAAATGGAATACTTGAATTTCAATACTATCTTTTCTTTGAATGATCTCAAACTCAATGAAAAGTAGTGACATTGATTCGAAGAAACATTTCTTTAAACCAATGAACCTTTTTCATTGATTTCAAAGATATCGTCTCTGATTCAATGAAACCTTTTTCTTACCACCTCAAAATTTCAAAACCTATTTATTCCTGAAGTACGCGGCAGATAAAGCTCAAATTTTGTGAGTATGTAAGGAAGTATGGCAGAAATAGTCTAAGCTTATGGCTCCTCGAAACTCGAAGCCGTTCGTTCGGAACAAACGGAAAACAAAAAAGTGAGGTTAGGTGTGTGAGAGAGAAATCAATGAAAACGTTTCTTTGAACCAATGAAAACGTCTCTTTAAAACAATGAAACTGTTTGTAAATCTTTATTTACAGGCAATGGAAATGTTCTCTTTGAAATTCAAATGCACTATTTCATTGAAATGAAAGAAATATTTCGTTGAAATCAATGAAAAAAAAATCAATCCACCCATTTCTTTGGCGTCAATGAAATCTTTTGTCTCGGTGGTTCCACGAGAATGTTTTTTTTTTGTTTTCAAGGGTGGGCGAAGCTCGCGGGGATTCCCAAATAGCAGCAGTAGCATTTAAACCAGTAGCAGGAGAAAGCTCGTCGCTCTAACTCGTCGTTCCCGTCGTCATCCTCATCCTCGTCGTCGTCGTCAGGGTAGTACTATGGTTGTCTCGTATTCTCCAGCTCACCCTGGGGGCCGCGGCCGTTGCCCGAGTTACCGCCGGGCGTCGACGCTGTTTCCGTGGTGGGGATTCACTGTGGAGAGCAGAAACTGGGCTTGGGCTTGGGGGTTTGGGGTTTGGTGGGTTAGGAGGGGTTTTAGTGGGGTTTGGGGGTGGAAAAAGGGGGTTAGGGGCTCGTGGCCGTGGGGAGAAGCGAGTGGTAGCTGGTTTGCGAGTGAGCAAGCGTTATATCTGATATTAATTATCTTAGCGATGACGTAAAGAGGCTATTCGTGTCAGGAACGGGTTCTCGCCTTAGTAGAGTGAGATTTTCTTCACCCACAGCTCCGACGATCGCTTCTCTTCTTCACTCTAGCCTCTCTCTGTGTGATCCAGTCGCTTTTCTCTCGAACGAGGCAAAAAAGAAACGTGCTCGCCTCTGCCTCTGGGAATAAGAAGGGAATATAACCGTTTTTTCTTCAACGCGCACGTACTTCAATCTTGAGATTATCTCGTAGACTCCACGAGCTATCGAACGACAATCAATTCTAGATTTTAATCGACGGTCTGCGTATAAAACCACTTGCTGGGTTATTAAGGTGGATCAATCGGGAGGGGAAAAAGGAATTTTTTTTTTATAAAATTGACAATATTTTGGGTTAAAGGGATTGGGAATTTTTTACATGATAATTTGACAATCAATTCTAGATTTTTATCGACGGTCTACGTATAAAACATTCGCTGGGTTATTAAGGTGGATCGATCGGGAGGGAAAAAGGATTTTTTAAAATAAAATTGACAACATTTTGGGTATCAGGGATTGGGAATTTTTTACATGATAATTTGACAAACAATTCTAGATTTTAATCGACGGTCTATGTATAAAACATTCGCTGGGATATTAAGGTGGATCAATCGGGAGGGAAAAAGGGATTTAAAAAAAAATAAAATTGACAATATTTCGGGTATAAGGGATTGGGAATTTTTTACATGAAAATTTGACAAATAATTCTAGATTTTTATCGACGGTCTACGTATAAAATACTCGCTGGAATATTAAGGTGGATCGATCGGGAGGGAAAAAGGGATTTTATTTTTTTTGTAAAATTGATAATATTTTGGGTATAAGGGATTGGAAATTTTTTACATGATAATTTGACAAATAATTCTAGATTTTTATCGACGATCTACGTATAAAATACTCGCGGAGTTATTAAGGTGGATCGATCGGGAGGGCAAAAGGGATTTTTTTTCAAAATAAAATTGACAATATTTTGGGTATAAGGGATTGGAAATTTTTTACATGATAATTTGACAATCAATTCTAGATTTTAATCGACGGTCTGCGTATAAAACATTCGCTGGGATATTAAGGTGGCTCGATCGGGAGGGCAAAAGGGATTTTTAAAAATAAAATTGACAATATTTCGGGTATAAGGGATTGGGAATTTTTTACATGAAAATTTGACAAACAATTCGAGATTTTAATCGACGGTCTACGTATAAAACATTCGCTGAGGTATTAAGGTGGATCGATCGGGAGGGAAAAAGGGATTTAAAAAAAAAATGAAATTGACCATTTCACCATTCGCATATTTTCTTTCGATATTAATTAACTTAGAAATATTAAAATTCTTAATAATTAATAACCTATATTATAATCTATAATATAATATTATAGTCTATAATATAGATATAATAATATATATAATAATAGTTTATAATATAAATAAATAAATAAATAAATTAGATTTTTTATATTTCATCATTCGTTAATTTTTTGTATTCTATATTTCAGTCGTAATTTTTTATTGTTCGATATTTTGAGCCTCACCCTTTTTTTCTCTTAAGATGATGAAATTTGTATACATTTTATATCCAAGCAACGTAAAATTTCTCGAATATTGCTCGACATCATATACCATATTGTTTTGTTTCATGATTCATTCAATATTAATTTTTTAAAAATATTCTCGTATATGAAGTACATTATATATTAATCCCATTTATTTGCATAAAATTCGTTCTGTCATTCCATAGTCCAATCCCATTAAAAAAAAAATGAAATGTCATCATTCTACTATTACAAATGTCGAACATTTTATCTTTTATAAAAACGCATTTGGTTATAACATCAAAATGCACAAAGGACACTTCTTTTATTCCAATCGTAGCATTATTATTATTGTTTGGCTTTGTAAAGCACAAATAATAATATTCATGTAAGTGCAATCGACCCACATTCATTTATATGAAATACGTGACGCATATCTGGCGTTAAATTTTAATGAAAAATCATTTAATCATTCGGTCTATAGAACTTTGAAATGTTTTGGGTTTTTCATTGAAATCCATTTGGCGAATGTAATGCTAGAAAATAGAAAGGTATCGAAATACCATAAATTTAAAATTGAATGAATCCTTCACATTTTTTTTTTCTTTTTTCAGGTCAATCGAATACGTTTAGATCTAGAGTGATACGCAGAGAAATCGTTGACCCATTTTTGTCCCCTTCGCCCTCTTGTACTTCGGTACGAAATTCCCCTCGCCTGAATAAGAGAGAATGGAGGAAATGGGGGGGCGGAAAAGCTCCGTAAATAACGAGTGGCCCATCGAGCCTGTTTGTACTACTCGAGGGATAGCTACTCTCCTTTCTCTCCTTTTCTCTTCCTTCCTTTACCCGGTTTTCTTTATTTTCTTTTTTTTCTTTTTTTTTATCTTTATGACAACGAGCAACGAAGGGTCGTTCATCGACCTCTACCTTTCCCATTTCTGTGCCATCCGGCTCTGTAACCTCCTGAACCGATACAGCCACTCCGTTAGGTTCGAAAGGTACTTCATCTACCGTAACTTAATGGCCCTCTTTCCCCTTTCGTTCCAATGAATTGATAAATTTAGATAAAAACAAAAACCTATAATTGAGCAATAAAAGTACATTTTTTTTCTGCTCGGAGATGAATCCAACCTTAATTATTTTAAAATAAATACAGGGATACTCGACTGCAAAGAATATTAAAAAAATATATATGATTATTTATATTCTGATCTCGAGTATTCTTGTATTTAATTTTTAATAATTAAGGGTGGATTTATCTCCAAAGCGAAAAAAAAAATTACTTTTATATTTTTTGCTGTCGAGGATTCTTGTATTTATTTTTAATATTTAAGGTTGGATTTATCTCCAAAGCGAAAAAAAAAATTACTTTTATATTTTTTGCTGTCGAGGATTCTTGTATTTATTATTAATAATTAAGGTTGGATTTATCTCCAAAGCAAAAAAGAAAAAAATTTACTTTTATATTTTTTGCTGTCGAGTATTCTTGTATTTATATTTAAATAATTGAGGTTGGATCAATTTGCAACACACTTAATTAAAATATATTCCTACTAATTCGTACATTATATGGATACAATGGATTTTGTTATTCGTTATATTGTTATTTTGTTATTATTTGATTGGTGAATCATCACACAAAAAATGAAATTTTCAGGGAATCAAGATTACAGGAAACTTTAATTATTTTTAAATAAATGGTGAATGAAAAAGTTTGGTCGACGAAAAATGAAAATCTTTATTTACTTTTGCATTGCTCGATTACAGTTTGCGTTTAATTAAATTGATCAATTCATCGAAATAAAACGTGAAAGAGTGAAAGAGCTTCGTGGAACTATTCTTCCTTTTTTATTTATTGCACTGTGGCCTCGAGCTCGATACTATTTAAACCTGTATTTTATTTTCAGATTTTAAATAAACCGCTGTGAAAAAAAGATTCGATCAATTTGCGCTGGTAACTCTTTTCTGTGTATCAATATTTAATTGAATTTTTATACAGAAGGTCTGCAAATAAATAATCACGAAATAGTGAAAAGAATATTGACTTACTAAAAAATGAATACACAAATTATTCATCCAATAAAAAGTACGAAAAATAAATTTTTTTATCGACCAATAATAATTTTTCATTTTTATCAAATTTTTCTATTAATTTAAAAAAATTGAAATATCTTCACATAATAGTCAAAAAAATCTTGACTTACTACAAAACGAATCCACAAATAATTCATCCAATAAAAAATATAAAAATAATATTTTTTATTGCCCAATAATAATTTTTCATTTTTATCAAATTTTTCTATTGATTAAAAAAAATTGACTTACTAGAAGACTAAAAGACTTACTAAAAAATGAATCCACAAATAATTCATCCAATAAATAATATAAAAATAATATTTTTTATTGCCCAATAATAATTTTTAATTTTTATCAAATTTTTCTATTGATTGGAAAAAATTGAAATATCTTCGAATAAAAAAATGTAATGAAATTTTAATGGAATAGTAGTTAAGAGGGAAAATTGGTGGTAATTCATTACCCAGTGACCGATAAGAAAATTAAAAAATAAAATACTGGCTTAAATGGTAACGAGCTCGAGGCAACGGTGCATGGAAAAAGGGCAAGAAGAAGGAAAGAAGAGACGAAAGAGCGAGACTCTGGTTGGGTCGAGGGTACATGAAGTGCCACTCGGCTGAATTTGAACACGGCTTGTATCACCAGGCGTTTACAAGGGCTAAGAGCACGAAGAAGACGACGAAGATGAAGTCGCAGTGGTACCTTCGCCACTGGACAACCTTCACTGTCTCTCCCTTCGCTTCTTACTTTCTCTGAATCCGATGTTTTTATTTCCTCACGTCCTTCCAGTGCTCGAGTTATATTTTTTCGTGCCAGACACGCGATAAGACTCGAAGGGCTATATAAAGAAACGCAGCTGTTTCTACGGCTGACCAAACAGCACCTCTTCCACTTTCCCACTATCTTCCGACTCTCATTCTCATTTTCCCATGGCAGGACTTTATCTGCAAGTACCTGGATGCCTTTCTGCAAGTACCACTCACATAGATTAGATACCACCACTGTGATAAGACTGAGATGTTTTCAGTGTCTGACATAAATCTGCTTTTACTACTGAAACCGTTTTCAAATATTTTCAAGAGCTTCCACGTATTAAAATAGAAAAAAAAATACTGGACTATTTGACCTACTCTACAAAAGCTTTCTTTTTGCCTCTGGTATTTTGGAAAAAAGTTATTCGGATTTTTATTAGGAATTAAGGTAATTTTTTTTTTTTTTTTTTTTTTTTTTCGAAACTTATTTTTAGACTTGTGATTATGTCACCACTTTCGAATTGATTTCCTTTGTGTATTCATTACATAAATAGTAGGATTTCAATAATTAAAAAAATATATTTTACTATAACCATAGAAATATTAAATATTTGTTTAAGAAAAAATATTGAAGTGGCATTGCTTTTATTTTTTACTTTTTTTTAACACAACAACGTATTAATATTTTGAAAAATTGATGCAGAATCCTTAAGATACATCCCCTTAAATGCGATCGAATAATTTCGCAGGCTTTTTGCTCTGGAACAGAACCCCATAAGCCAAAAAAAGCCCGAAGGTTTTTTTATCGAGCTACAAGTCTGTAAATACAAAAATCCTTAAGCAAAATCCATTTCCGGATTTTCCGAAACTCTAAAAGGTCAGGGGTCAATCTATGGGGTTAATATCGAAAGCGCCGTAGCAACAAAAAACAATTCTAATCCCAGTCGTCGAGTTCAGGGGGTTGAAAACAAAATCCACTGGATTTTCTCACCAGCGAGAAATATTTCGCTGGCGCAGGGAAAATATCTCGCCTAATTTGTTTCTTATCTCAAAATGTTACTCGGTAGGGTGAAGAAAAAAAAAAAAGAAGATTAAGTTAAATTTTACGTGGGGTGTAAGAGGAAAAGATGGAAAAGCTCCACGTCGCCCCTTTAGCGTTAATCCGAATTTGCCATCGTGAGTAAAGCGATGAAGAGTCCCAGTGTCTCCACCCCTTCGTTCAATTCCATACCACGAGGGGTGAACAACCCCAATTTTCATTCTACCCCGGGCTGAAAACCGCGAAAACCCGACGTGTCTTCTGGGGAACATCTCGTTCTTAAAAAATGTGTTTTTCTTTTCTTTTTTACTGCATTCTCTCATGAAGAAATCACTTCTTCAGGTCTTCACTTTTTCCCTCTTTTTGAACAGCGTGACGCACGTAAATATCTCACGCACTTATAGCCCAGAGTCTTTTCCCAACCGAGCAGTATATAGGTGAAAACTGGCTGCTATATACATAAATAATACATATAGAGACTCCCAAGGGCGTTCTTCTCTCATCCCTCGATTTTTAGCTGGCGACACACTTTTTTTTTCCACCCTCGTTCGCTATTTTTTTTTTTTTTTCATTCTGGCATTCGACAATCTTTGCTCTGGATCGTGGACAAAAAAAAATTCACATTGGAAATATATGTGTGTTGTACAAAAAAATTTAATGTACTTGAAATTTAATGGGCAAGTACTGGAAGTTTTTATGTATAAATTGGTTATAGTAAATTTGATATATGTACAAGGGCGAAATTAATGTACAACAAAATGTTCAATGGTTTACTTTGATTTTATAGGAAAATGACTTGAATTTTTATAATTGGGTTCAATTTTATTGCAAAAGTGGGTACGTTAATTTTTTATTGCAATTGGACATTCAATTTAATTGACGAGTTTATGTATAAAAAATTTCGGACTTTGTGGAGCTTGATTATTTATTCCAGAAATTATTTGAGAGACAAAAAAAATTCGAATTGGAAATATGTGTGTTGTACCAAAAAAATGTAATGTACTTGAAATTTAATGGGCAAGTACTGGAAGTTTTTATGTATAAACTGGTTATAGTAAATTTGATATGTGTACAAGGGCGAAATTAATGTACAACAAAATGTTCAATGGTTTACTTTGATTTTATAGGAAAATGACTTGAATTTTTATAATTGGGTTTAATTTTATTGCAAAAGTGGGTACGTTAATTTTTGATTGCAATTGGACATTCAATTTAATTGACGAGTTTATTCCAGAAATTATTTGATATCGATATTTTTTATATCCTATTGTAGCCATATAAATGTTTGAACTTAATTTAATTTTTAAAAATGTGCACATAGCTCTGTTAAAAAATGGAATTGAAAAAACTGCACTATGGATAATGAAAAAAATGGTGGCTCATTAGTTGGATAATAATTTCCTTCTATCATTTTTTAATTTTTTTATCAATATAGTAGGATATTCAAGAAAATTTTAACTATCAAATTATTTATATATTTATATATATATTTATATTTTATATATTTATATAAAATGAATTGCATTAAAAAAAATTTAACACATTATTATTCACTAAAAAAATTAGGGGTTGTTGAAACAAATTGAGTTTTCAAAGTAAACATTTTTTTTTTCACCCTATCATTCGATACTCTTTGCTCTGAATCGTGAAAAGAGCAAAAAAAACGGAAAAAAACGCAAATTCGACATATAAGTGATTGAAAAATCTGGAAATGGTAATTTATTCCATACATGATTTAATATAGCTCTTTTTTTAAAATAGCTCATTACTTTATTAATAATTTTTCTCTTTACATTTTTGTTTCTAGTTAATATATCGGTATATTCGAGAAAACTTTAAATATCAAATTACTTATAGAAAAAATTGCATTAAAAAAAATGTTAACACATTATTATTCACTAAAAAAATTAGGGGTTGTTGAAACAAATTGAGTTTTCAAAGTCGCAATTTTTTTTTTCACCCTATCATTCGACACTCTTTGCTCTGGATCGTGAAAAGAGAGAAAAAAAACGACAAAAATGAAAAAAAAGGAAAACGTGGCTGAAGAATCTGGAAAAGGTCTTGTAGTTCGAATGGGACGAGTCAAAAGGTGTGGCGTCGACGTCCGTTGCTATGGAGAGGGAGAAAACTCCACGGAGCTTATCTCTGAATGAACAAGACACGATGTGAAAGGGTCAAGGTAGAAAAAAAAAAAATATATGATTTCCCTTGTCGATCGAACTCATCATATTATTATAATTCAACTCTCTGGCCATAATTCTTCACAGCTGAATGTGTATGTACCTTTGCCAGTGTCAATATCGAGAGAGCCATCCGTCGATCTTTCCACCCCTGCGTAGGGATATCGTGAAATTCGTATAAATTTATAGCAACTACTATGTATCTGCATGTTATTTATCATGAGCAAACACATATATTTCCGATGTGCAGCACGCGGGGCATATTTTATTTGTGTTTGCCCACGTATTCGATTACGGGTAAAAATAAATGGCAGTCGTAAGTTATCACTTTTGTACGTATATCAATATAAAAGTAAAGGCGCATATATTATTTCCGGGTGGAATAATAATTCGCTGTTGTTTAAAACGCTTTTAGTCGATAATTGGCTATTTTTTATGTTGTCATTAATCGGATTACGCGTTGGGGACAAATTATATTATCCGAATGTCCTGTTTGTGAAATTTCACGAGAATTAACTCGGTTGACATTATTATTGGTGCTTATATTGATATTTTTATTCAGATTTTAAATAGGAATTTATTAATCGCTTGGAATGTAGCAAAAATAATTTTAAAACCAATTCATATATTATTTGTTATCAATAAATTCTATATAAATTTTTTTTATTAATGTGAGATTAATGTGAGATTCAATGGTATTTAATAATATTAATAAATATAAACAATAATATTTTTTTAAATGTATATAATATTGTGTATAGAATTTTTTTGTTTTTAGTAATGTGAAATTAAATGTAATAGGATAGTTACAACTCTGTCTGATAAAGCATACAGTCTGGTTAAAAAAAAATGAGTGTAATTGCAACGTTGACTGGAGCACTGTCTTTTTTTTTCTCGCTCTCACTCTCCACCCCGGGAAATCACGAAATTCGTTAGTCACTCGTCGAAGCAGACGAACGGTTGCGCGGCGATAAAACAATCTCCGATTAATCAGAGGGTTCTCGCGCGAACGTGTAGTGTATAAGGGTGGTGACGATGGTGGTGGGCGATTTTGTGCGCCTAGGGGCACTTTGGTCGAGAAAAGTACACACAAACACACACACGAACACATACGAACACATACAAACACATACAAACACATACGAACTCATACGCTCACATACGAATACATACAAACACATTCAAACACATACAAACCCATATAAACCCATACAAATCCATACAAACACATACGAACACATACAAACACATAAAAATACATACGAACACATACGAACACATAAAAACACATACGAACACGTATAAACACATACGAACACATACGAACACATACAAACATATAGAAGCACATACGAATACATACGAACACATAGAATCATATACGAACATGTATGAACACATATGAACAGATACGAACACATAGAAACATATAGAAACACATACGGACACATACGAACACATATGAACGCATACAAACACATACAAACATATAGAAACACATACGAACGCATACAAACACATACGAACATATAGAAACACATACGGACACATACGAGCCCACACAAACACATACAAACACATAGATACACATACGAACACAAATGAACGCATACAAACACATACGAACACATACAAACACATACGAACTCATACGAACACATACAAACTCATAGAAACACATGCGAACACATAGAAACACATACGAACACATATGAACGCATACAAACACATACGAACACGTATGAACGCATACAAACACGTACGAACATATACGAACACATATAAACACATACGTAGCGACAGAGTGAGAGAGAAAGCTTTCATCAACGTTCCCCGGAAACTCGATCGACCGTTCGATCGATTGTACGGGAAAGGGCCGAAGGATATGGTGGTGGTGCGATGAAAGGGGTGCGAAGCACCACGCTAGTTGGAAGGGGAAGAAGGGGTGGGTTCGTATCTAGTGATCGCCATCCTCTTTTACGGTTGAACAGCCGAGGTTGGGAAAATTCGAGCTAGACGGCGAGAAATACCCGTTGGAAAAATAAGGGACGACGATCGAGGGATGATGAAGGGATGAATGGAGAAAAGGGACAGAGAACCCTTCTAACCGGTTCACTCCCTCGGTCATTCCTCGCATTCCCGAATAAAAGAGAAAGCCAGAGATAGTGACTAGAACAAAAAAAAAAGCACCGAAGCTTTCGACCCTCAATGGCCTGTCCCAAGGGTCTCGTATCTCGTTAGGTCTACGTTAAAATCGTATACCTCTCACACTAGAACTTCCCTGCGGCTCGCCAGAGGGAATGGCAATTTCTCCTCCTGCCTTTCACTCTTCTTCGTGAGGAAACATAGGGGTGCGATTTAGCCTAAGGGCAACTCTCTTCACCTCTTCCCATTCTTACTCCACTGACCCACAGAAGGTTTTTTTTCTTTTCTTATAAATTTAACTCACAATCTGTGACGTATATATCGCTGGGTTTGAGATGATTGGATTGGACTGCTGAGACCGAAATTAGGCCCTTTCGAATAAGGGATGAATTTACTTCAGGGCATTTGACGATATCGAGAGCTTCTGACGGAATTTATGGAATGGAAAAAAATCTTGGGGAATTTACAAATTGTGTTCTAGCAGCCACTTGTAGTAATGAAGTGGAAAATCTTATCGAAAAGCTTTTTTCTTTTTTTTTCTTAAGCCTTACTTTATTTTCAGCAGGACTTACGAGTGCCTCAGGCTTTTTTTCGACTTTCCAGCTCAGGTCTCAATCTATGATCGGAAATTTTCTACTATCAAGCTGGCAGAGTTTTAATGGAAAGCCTGGAAATCTACCAATTGCATTCTAGCAGCTACTTGTAGTAATGAAGCGGAGAACGTTATCGAAAATCGATTTTTTTTAAACGTTAGTAGCATCAGAGATGCTCGACCAGATTTTCACTTTTTTTGGACTTTTAGTTCCAGGGCTCTAATCGAAAAATTTTCACTGATTGCGAAACTGATGGAGCTTTAATGGGAAAATCCTGTACATCATATTGAAAAAAAAAACAAGAAAATTGTACACTTTTGGTGAGGATTTTTCATTTTCGGAAAATCCTTCGCCAGGGAAATTCGAATCCCTTGATAGTTTTTATATTGCAACTGTTTTTGAAGTTTTTCGATAATTTCCCTTTTGGATATTCCTTCCACTGTGCATCGAGAAAAAAAGATTTCATTGATTCCAAAGAAATTGGTGGATTGAATTTCCTTTCATTGATTTCAATGAAATATTTATTTGCCTTCAATGAAATGTTATATTCAGAGTTGTAAACGCCTAATACTTATAGAAATAATGATGATGATACGATCAGCTCTATAATTATGCTTTTATAATAATAACATGTAGCGATTGTAATACGATGATTAAACTTTGGAATGGCTGCAAAAATTATTATTTTTCAATGAAAATGTACGGTAATCCTTTTGAAAAAATGGAAAAAAATAAGTAATGCATTAAGAAAGTAATGCATTAC
Source organism: Ephialtes manifestator (assembly GCA_963970395.1). Taxonomy (NCBI): domain Eukaryota; kingdom Metazoa; phylum Arthropoda; class Insecta; order Hymenoptera; family Ichneumonidae; genus Ephialtes; species Ephialtes manifestator. The sequence continues at coordinate 29,648,769 of OZ019979.1, forward strand.
TTATTTCTTCCATTTTTTCCACTATTTCTTGCAATATTAAAGCGAAAATTAGTATTTTTTTCAGCTATTCAAATGTTTACACTCTATTTTATAATCACTACATACTAATATTATGAAATAATTACAAAACAAATTGTACTGTAAACTATATCTTATGAATTAATGGGGATTTACAACTCTGGTTATATTTAAATTTAACTGAAAATATTTGGTTTCATTATTTGAAACGAAGTTTTTTTAACTAAATTTCCATAAATCCCAATGGAAAAAGAACAACATTTTAATTTTAGTTTAATGATATTTTTTATCCAACTTCCTATTCAAAGATTACACCGTCAATTAGAAAGTAATTTTGCAACTTCACGCAAACTATTGCGAAAATTTGTTATCATATTTATCTTAATCCCATCAATTATGTAAAACCTAACAAAGTTTCTCACAAGAGATGTTGTAAGAAAAAATGAACATTTTAATTGTAGTTTCATGATATTTATGATCCAAAGTTCCTATTCAAAAGATTACTCCTTCCATTAGAAAGCAATTTTGCAACTTCACGCAAACTATTGCGAAAATTTGTTACCATATTTAACTTAATCCCATCAATTATGTAAAACCTAACAAAGTTTCTCACAAGAGACGTTGTAAGAAAAAATGAACATTTTAATTGTAGTTTCATGATATTTATGATCCAAAGTTCCTATTCAAAAGATTACTCCTTCCATTAGAAAGCAATTTTGCAACTTCACGCAAACCATTGCGAAAATTTGTTACTGTTACGTCACGGTTTTTGTTTTTCGTTGGGATAGTAACAGATGAATGATATTTCCTCCGTTTTAGAGCGGAATGTGCCGCCTCAGGGATCGGAGGGTGACTGGTGATTTAATTCTAAACTTGTTCTAATAAATAACGTTTATGCAACACTGGTGATTTAAAAACACTTAATTTACTAAAAACACAGATAAAAAAACACAATTATTAAACATGACTCGCGATATAACCGTTTTGGTCTTTTTATGTGTATATAAAACTGTCCAAATGATTATGCAAATAAGTTTGGCCCTCGGAGTAAGTTTGAAAAAATATATATATGAGGCGAGATTTGGGAGAGTCTTGCCGTGCAAGACTCTCCCAAAAATCTCGTAAAAACTAGTGCCGAAAGCACCGCGGAGTAATACATTTTCTTAACATGCAGAACATCGCACATCTCGTTGGTGTGCGGTGGCCTGCAGGCCTGCTAATCATCGTGGGATTGCTGAATTCAGCAAAAGTCCAGTAGCGGGAAGCACTACTGGGTGTCACAAAAACGAAATAATATTGTTATTTCAAAACAATAAAAAATTAAAAAATTTCTGTTTAAAAAAACTTTGTATTTATTTGTTAATTAATGTTCAGGATAAGCAATTTATTTTAAAAATATAGTTTTAATAATCGAAAGTAAGCCCGGACGTAACAGTTACCATATTTAACTTAATCCCATCAATTATGTAAAACCTAACAAAGTTTCTCACAAGAGATGTGGTAAGAAAAAATGAACATTTTAATTGTAGTTTCATGATATTTATGATCCAAAGTTGCTATTCAAAAGATTACTCCTTCCATTAGAAAGCAATTTTGCAACTTCACGCAAACCATTGCGAAAATTTGTTACTGTTACGTCACGGTTTTTGTTTTTCGTTGGGATAGTAACAGATGAATGATATTTCCTCCGTTTTATCGGAGGGGGACTGGTGATTTAATTCTAAACTTGTTTTAATAAATAACGTTTATGCAACACTGGTGATTTAAAAACACTTAATTTATTAAAAACACAGATAAAAAAACACAATTATTAAACATGACTCGCGATATAACCGTTTTGGTCTTTTTACGTGTATATAAAACTGTCCAAATGATTATGCAAATAAGTTTGGCCCTCGGAGTAAGTTTGAAAATATATATATATATGAGGCGACTCGACCACGCTGGTCGAGTCGCCGTGCAAGACTCTCCCAAAAATCTCTTAAAAACTAGTGCCGAAAGCACCGCGGAGTAATACATTTTCTTAACATGCAGGACATCGCACATCTCGTTGGTGTGCGGTGGCCTGCAAGCCTGCTAATCATCGTGGGATTGCTGAATTCAGCAAAAGTCCAGTAGCAGGAAGCACTACTGGGTGTTACAAAAACGAAATAATATTGTTATTTCAAAACAATAAGAAATTAAAAAATTTCTGTTTAAAAAAACTTTGTATTTATTTGTTAATTAATGTTCAGGATAAGCAATTTATTTTTAAAATATAGTTTTAATAATCGAAAGTAAGCCCGGACGTAACAGTTACCATATTTAACTTAATCCCATCAATTATGTAAAACCTAACAAAGTTTCTCACAAGAGACGTTGTAAGAAAAAATGAACATTTTAATTGTAGTTTCATGATATTTATGATCCAAAGTTCCTATTCAAAAGATTACTCCTTCTATTAGAAAGCAATTTTGCAACTTCATGCAAACTATTGCGAAAATTTGTTACCATATTTATCTTAATCCTATCAATTATGTAAAACCTAACAAAGTTTCTAACAAGAGATGTTGTAAGAAAAAATGAACATTTTAATTGTAGTTTCATGATATTTATGATCCAAAGTTGCTATTCAAAAGATTACGCCTTCCATTAGAAAGCAATTTTGCAACTTCGCACGAAACATCGTGCAAATTTGTTTGCAACGGTTCTCTTGCCATGCTTGGCCTGTTCAGGTGCTCCCCGCTTCCGCATTTGGAGCTAATTCCCATCCAGGAGCTGCTTCCGGCTGACTCTTCGGAAACTTTCACCTGCCAGTAGACTTGAAAGTTTTGCTAAGCGAGTTGCCCTTTCTTCTTCTTCTTCTTCTTCTTTTTCTTTTTTCAAACTCGATCTGTGTCTGTCTTGCTCGAAGCTCGCGTGGTTGCACTTCCCTGGTAATTCCTTCTTCTCTTTCTCTTTCTCTTGTTTCAAGTTGCTCTTTCACGAACATGCCAAGCTGATGTGGCCGATTCTGTTGCTGCATGCCTCGACTTTGTTCTTCTGTTCTTTCGACTGGAGTTCTCCTGTCATCGAGGTCGTTTTTCGAAGACAAGTAGAATGGAGAACAATACAACCTAGAAAAAAAATCTAATTAACTAAATTCGTTTATTTAATTTGTTTTTATTTGTATTAAATAAAATTTGCTTCCCACGAAATATATATGTACTTCATTTATTCATTTGAATGAATTTGAACGGTCACTGAAGAAACTTTTTATTTATCGCTACTAAATTATTTATTCGCCCCGAAAAAAAATCTATTTAAATTGACGAAATTTCTGTATTCTTTCAGTATATACGTTTTAATTGTTGTAGCATATTTGTCCGAAGTAGATTTTTTTCAAATATATAATACATATTTTTTTGTCTAATATCAATAAAATAATATTATTTTATAATATTAATAATATATAAAATAAAATAAAATAAAATAAGTTTTCATTAAATAATAAATTTATATAATTTAATTAAAATAAAATAATATTATAACCATTATTTTCTAATGGCCCATTATAAAATATAGACTTGTGATTAATAATTAATTTCCACATTGTTTATACTGAGCGTGTAAAATAAATTATTTTAATCGCAAAAATATTCATTTCTTATTAATAACTCAACTGAAATAAAATAAATACAGTTTATTTTATCTATTAGAAAATTTATTTACGTTAACTAAAATCTAGTTTGGTCTACTAGATCTTTTTTCTCGGTGTAGAGAGAGAGAGAAAGAAAGCTGGACTATCGATCGTGACCAACGGAAAATTGCGAGCCCCGGAATTCCCGTCACGTGCAGCAGCAGCAGCAGCAGCAGCAGCAGCAGCAGCAGCAGCAGCAGCTCAACCCCGAGTAAAGGCCGAGCCAGAATTCCACGTACTACATCACCCAAGCCGAGGGACGGAGAGATGGAAACGAGGAAGAGAAACTGTCGACAGATAGTTCGGGACAGAGACATGGTCGGCTTGTTCGAAAGCGGTGAAAGGGGTTGAGTCCTCCACCTCGATGATTATTCAGAGGTTTTCGTTTGTTTTTGTTGCTCGTTCGAAGCTCTCACGTAACACCATCGCGCCAAAATTTATCACTTCAACTCCATCTGGAAAATACAAATTTTTGTTATATTTTCTTAACCTTATTAATCATTTTTTCCTTAGATTTATCATTTCAGAAAAAAAACTCAAAGCTCTATTCAATTCCAAGTGATTTTTTATTTATGGACTTTTTTACCTTTTGGTAAATGTTGAAATGAAGAATCAACATCCGGACAATTTTTTCTAAACCATTTTCTCGATTTTTTTAACAATTTTGAATTTTCTGACATGAAAATCTCGAAAAACAAATTTTTTCATGAAAACAAAGTTTTCTTTATGAAGAAGCAAAATGTTTGGATTATGTAAATTTTATATATTATATAATAGATGCAACATAGAGAAATTATAGATGTCCATTTTCGTAGGGCACTCTATAAATAAAAACGTCATCCTGAAACCCAATAGACTTCAAGGAAAATACGGTAAAACATGAAATATTAAAACGTTTTCATCGTCGCGCGACTTCGTGTACTCTTTCAATTTCCTGTGGCTTTCTCAGGAGGCTGAGAATCAGTCCTCTTATGCATATGTATTCGGGTAGAATGTATATCCCGGGTGTGAAATAGCGAATAAGTAGATTTACCCGGATATAACGTAGGAAGGGTTGTCTCTCGGGCTGTCACTTATCGATAATTCCCAACGTCGTCGTAGTCGACGTTGGGGCCGACGAGTCTTTCCTCTCCACAGCGGGAAAACTTAGAGAATCGTATGATGCTCCTTTGTCGTCGCCGCTTTTACTTTACCAAAGATATAATATCCACACACACACACGTATACACATATATATGCTAGGAGTTGTTGTGGCTTGCATTGCCTTTTTTTATATGCTCTCATAAGGGACTTGGAAAAATCCGAGCTTCGGGGACCCTTAGAAAATTCCAGGCTTCGGTGGCCCTTAGGAAAATCCAGGCTTCGGGGACCCTTGGAAGACTCGGAAGAATCCAGGCATCGAAGGCCCTTGAGGGACTTGGAAAAATCCAGGCTTCGGAGGCCCCCGTGGGGGACTTAAATAAATCCAGGCTTCGGAGGCCCTTGGGGGACATAGAAAAATCCAGGCTTCGGAGGCCCCCGTGGGGGACTTAGGAAAATCCAGGCTTCGGGGACCCTTGGGGGCCTTGGAAAAATCCAGGCTTCGGGGACCCTTGGGGGACTTAGAGAAATCCAGGCTTCGGAGGCCCTTGGGGGACTTGGAAACATCCAGGCATCGGGGGTCCCCTTGGGGGACTTGGAAAAATCCAGGCTTCAGGGACTCTTGGGGGACATAGAAAAATCCAGGCTTCGGGGACCCTTAGGGAACATAGAAAAATCCAGGCTTCGGAGGCCCTTGGGGTACTTGGAAAAATCCAGGCTTCGGGGGCCCTGAAGGACTCGGAAAAATCCAGGCATCGGGGGCCCTTGAGGGACTCGGAAAAATCCAGGCATTGGGGGCCCTTGGGGGACTTGGAAAAATCCAGGCTTCGGGGACTCTTGGGGGACATAGAAAAGTCCAGGCTTCGGGGACCCCTGGGGGACATAGAAAAATCCAGGCTTCGGAGGCCCTTGGGGGACTGGGAAAAATCCAGACTTCGGGGACCCTTGGGGGACATAGAAAAATCCAGGCTTCGGAGGCCCTTGGGGGACTTGGAAAAGTCCGAGCTTCGGGGGCCCTTTGGAGACTTGGAAAAATCTGGGATTCGGGGGACCTTGGGGATCTCGAAAATATTCAGGCTTCGAGCGCCCTTGGGGGAATGAGAAAAATCCGTATTTCGGGACCCTTAGAAAAATTTCGGTGGCCCTTGAGGGATTTGGAAAAATCTGAGCCTCGGGGGCTCCTGCGGGGCCTGGAAAAATGCAGGCTTCGGAGTCCCTTGGGGGACATACAGAAATTCCAGCTTCGGGGGGTCCTTGGAGGACTTGGAAAAATTCGGGCCATACATGGGGGTGAATTGACATGGAATACCCTAATATGGCTCGATTCTTGACACGATTTTCTTTTATAATATATACATAAATAATGTACAAGTGTGCAGGAAAATAATCTAGTGGTGGTGGACTGTCTGGTCGAGAAAGCTGCTTGTAGACTGTCCCTCGCTCAGGGGTGGCTGGCTGGCTCTGCTCTCTCGTAGCTGGCGGTGCTGTTGATGCTACTGTCGGCGGAGAGAGCAGACGAGTGGCTGCGAGGAGTTTAGCCGAGTTTTACCGGAGTGAGCCAATTACAGTGAAAGAGAGAGGAGAGAAAGGCCGAAGAAAAAAAAATAAAGGAAGTGATGTAGAATTAGAGAGATAGAGCGCAAGAGGCAGGAGAAGAAAGCTTCTTCTCCAGTATGAAAAACGAGAAATACTACTCCTGCTTGCGTTCTTTATACACGTTGGGCATAATGCTGTGGCCCACCCCCGCCAAGCACCAGAAGAAAAAGAATACGATAAGGAGAGAAAGAGAGAAACGCGCATGCAAGTTTCACTGCGAGCAACCAGCATTCAATCCACTGTACCGCACGATCAATAATACATCTCATGTTTTCTTTTTTTGTTACAGAGGCCGACTATACCTTAGATGATTCCTTTTGGAATGAAGAAACTCCAGTCGGTGAGTATCCGATAAAGATAACGTTGCTGTTTTAATCATACTCTTGATGGAAATGCAGATTGCGAATGCGAAACTAGCGGTTGGAACGAGAAACATAAAATAGTCGTTTATAAGTTTGCATTAAGGGGATCCAGTCGATAGCACATATTTAAACTTTAACGCTTGAAAACCGCCTGGTTTATAGTTTAAGCAATTCTGAACGTAATTACAAAGTTTGAACATATGTCACCGACCGAATTGCCGAGAAATTTGACATTGAATGTAGCACAATACATGCGGG
>OZ019979.1:29655940-29940940 GCA_963970395.1 Ephialtes manifestator
GGTTTTTACCTTTACGCCCTTTCAGCAACTTCCCCTTTCTGCTGGTCTCTTTTACACGTACTTGACGCTTTTACATTTCACCACACTTGCACTTACTACGAAGTTTTGTGAAAATGCCATTCAAAAGTTAGGTGATTTTTTTAAATATCTTTGGCTCTTTTGATTGAACTCAAAGTTAATACAGATATGGAACAATTGTTATTCAATACCTGTGGCAAAATTAATTGAAATTGGCAGAGCTGTTGGAGTTTTATGACATTGAATTGTTTTTACAAAATGCAAAAATGCGTATTTCAAGATCCCAAAGTGGACATTTGGACGTAAATTAAGTTTCAGAAAATTGAGGTTAGTATTGACTTAGTTTGGAATTTGCAATGGACATCAAAAGTTATGGAATTTGTTATTCCGAAAAAAAATAGTTAATTCAACAACTTTTGTAAAATAGCGAATAAATGTATAAAATGTACATTGCTTCTTGAGTATTTTCCAAATTTCACTAAGGTTTCTTTTTAAGGAAACTAAGATTGATCAATGCTCTTCCTTATGGAATATAAGGAATGGAAATTCACGAATTCACAATTCACATTCCAAATTCAAATTTTGAATTCTGAAAAATGATTCAGCAGCAAGCAATGTGTCTTGTTTTATTCAGCAGGCTTTCGAACATACGTGGAAGATAATACCTACACGTATCTCGTCTACTTGTCAATAAAAACTGACATGCCATAAATACAAAAACTCCAGAAAAAGATGCCAGAGTTATATAAAAATATAAATATAATATAATATATTATAAAAAATACTCTGATAATTTCAGAATTCCAAACATATTTTAAAAACCACTCCGGAAATTTCACCATTCCAAATATATTTTAAAAACTATTCTGACAATTCCAAAATTCCAAATGTATTTTTAAAAATACTCTAATAATTTCAGTATTCCAAATATATTTTAAAAACTACTCTAATCATTTCAGTATTCCAAATATATTTTAAAAAAATACTCTAATAATTTCAGAATTCAAAATATATTCAAAAACTAATCTAATAATTTCAGTATTCCAAATATATTTTTAAAAAATACTCTGATAATTTCAGAATTCAAAATATATTCAAAAACTAATCTAATAATTTCAGTATTCCAAATATATTTAAAAAACTACTCTAATAATTTCAGTATTTCAAATATATTTTAAAAAATACTCTAATAATTTCAGAATTCCAAATATATTTTAAAAACCACTCTGGAAATTTCAGCATTCCAAATATAATTTAAAAAATACTCTGAACATTTTAGAATTCCAAATATGTTTTTAAAAAATACTCCGATAATTTCAGAATTCCAAATATATTTAAAAAAATACTCTGTTAATTTCAGAATTCCAAATACATTTAAAAAAACACTCAAATAATTTCAGAATTCCAAATTTAAAAAAAAATACTAATAATTCAGAATTTCAAATTTATTTAAAAAAATAGTCTAAAAATAGCTGGTGGTTTCCTTGACACGTACTTGGTGGTTTTAGGTTCACCCTTCATCCGTTTTACAACCCCCATCGGCGCGATATAACACATATCTTATACCCCTCGTGTTTTATATTTATATTATGAGGTACACGGAGTGTAGATGCCCGGACGTTATATGCAGGATCGTTTGGTATTCTCGTGATCGTCTTCCTATGTATCTCTTTTCACCTTTATTCGCTGTTTCTCCCTGTCTGTCTATATCTGTGAGGGTAGTTCCCTGTTCGCACCACGTCCTAGTCGATCCCATCGCGAATTCGTATTCCAGGCGTCTGGCGAGCCTCCATATAAATTCTTACAGCTCCAGGGTCTTCCTATGCTTGCCCTGCTACTTTCCTCTTTCCTCTCGTCTCGTTTTTCCTCGCTGCTTTTCTCGAGTGCTCCCGATACGCCCTCGAGGAAAACATCCGGCCTTTGTTTTATCGCCCAGTGGAGAAGACTGCCTCCAGCATTGGAGAAAGAGTTGAAAGAGGAACGGAGCCAGTCGAACTGGCAGTCGTCTTATTCCCTTCATCGTCGTGCCATATTCCTTCCTTTTCTCTCTGTGAATTTCCTCTGAGGTCTTTCTTCGTATCGTAACCCACTGGCTCGACACTTTTTCTGTTCTCGTATCTCAAATCTTCAGACGACGAGACGATGCGGGTGTGATGTCCATATTTTCCTTTTTCTTTTCTTTTCTTCTTCTTCTTCATCTTTAAGGCTTTTCTTTAGAAATACTTTTGTGACGTTTTGCATGTTCACTTGACAAGTCAAAGTCCTTGTTGTTGGTGATCAACTTTGTCTTGGTATTCTATGTTGGATAGTCTCGACGTCTTATACATGGAAAACAAACAGTGAACGAGGAGAGGTGATTAATGTGGCAGCGCGATGATATCCAAACTCTTGGGGTCCTGACACACCAAGATTCTCCTTAGTATGATGGAGTCAAGGCTGACATTTTGGCTGATAACATAATGTACTCTTGTAATATTTTCAAAATACTGTAAGTTTCATGTTAACAGTATTTTTTTTAATATTACAAGATTCATAAAAACAGTATTTTAAAAAATATTACAAGATTCCTGAATTATTTATGCCGAGTCTAACATTTTGGCTCCTAATATAATGATGTAGTCTTGTAATATTTAAAAAACACTGTAAATTTCATATAAACAGCATTTTTTTAATATTACAAAATTCTTGAATTATTTATGCCAAGGCTGACATTTTGGCTCCTAATATAATAATGTACTCTTGTAATATTTTTTAAATGCTGTAAGTTTCATATTAACAGTATTTTTTTAAATATTACAAGATTCTTGAATTATTTATGCCAAGGCTGACATTTTGGCTCCTAACATAATAATGTACTCTTGTAATATTTTCAAAATACTGTAAGTTTCATATAAACAGTATTTTTTTAAAATTACAAAATTCTTGCATTATTGATGTCAAGGCTGACATTTTGGCTCCTAATATAATAATGTACTCTTGTAATATTTAAAAATACTGTAAATTTCATATAAACAGTATTTTTTTTTATTACAAAATTCTTGCATTATTGATGTCAAAGTTGACATTTTGGCTCCTAATATAATAATGTACTCTTGTTCTATTTAAAAATTCTGTAAATTTCATATAAACAGTATTTTTTTTAAATTACAAAATTCTTGCATTATTGATGTCAAGGTTGACATTTTGGCTCCTAATATAATAATGTACTCTTGTTATATTTAAAAATTCTGTAAATTTCATAAAAACAGTATTTTTAAAAATATTACAAGATTCTTAAATTATTTATGCCAAGGCTGACATTTTGGCTCCTAATATAATAATGTACTCTTGTAATATTTAAAAATACTGTAAATTTCATATAAACAGTATTTTTTTAAGTATTACAAGATTCTTGAATTATTTATGCCAAGCCTGACATTTTTGCTCCTAATGTACTCTTGTAATATTTTCAAAATTCTGTAAGTTTCATATAAACAGTATTTTTTTTTATTACAAAATTCTTGCATTAATGATGTCAAGGCTGACATTTTGGCTCCTAATATAATAATGTAGTCTTGTAATATTTAAAACAACACTGTAACTTTCATATAAACAGTATTTTTTTAAATATTACAAGATTCTTAAATTATTTATGCCAAAGTTGCACTGTAAAAAAAATCTACTTGAAATTTAATGTACTTTTACTGAAAGTTTTATAAAAAAACTAGTATATTAAATTTAATATACAAGTGTAATATAAAATCAATGTATGTTACAGCACATTCAATAATTTACTTAAATTTTACAATAAAAGTGCTTGAATTTCACTAATTTCCTTTAATTTTACTGAAAAAGTACATCAATTTTAAACCACAATTGTATATTAAATTTCGATGACGATTATACATAAAAACTTCCAGTCTTTTTTAACAGTGTTATCTACAGTTTTGGCTCCTAACATAATAATATTATCAGAGCTGTAAATCCCCATTAATTCATGAGATACAGTTTACAGTACAATTTGTTTTCTAATTATGATTTCATAATAACAATATTTAGTGATTATAAAATAGAGTGTAAACATTTAAATAGCTGAAAAAAATACTAATTTTCGCTTTAATATTGCTTTAATTTTTTTTTTCCATTTTTTCAAAAATATTACCGTGAATTTTTATTGAATAATAATAATTTTTGCAGCCATTCCAAAATTTAATCATCGTATTATAATTGCTACTCTGCTGATCGTATCATCATCATTATTTCTATAAGTATTAGGCATTTACAACTCTGAATACTATATACAATCAGAGTTGTAAATGTCTAATACATATAGAAATAATGATGATGATACCATCAGCTCTATAATTATGATTTTATAATAACAACATGTAGCGATTGTAATACGATAATTAAACTTTGGAATGGCTGCAAAAATTATTATTTTTCAATAAAAATTCACGGTAATCCTTTTGAAAAAGTGGAAAAAATAAGTAATGCATTACTTATTTCTACCATTTTTTCCACTATTTCTTGCAATATTAAAGCGAAAATTAGTATTTTTTTCGGCTATTCAAATGTTTACACTCTATTTTATAATCACTACATATTATTATTATGAAATCATAATTACAAGACAAATTGTACTGTAAATTATATCTCATGAATTAATGGGGTTTTACAACTCTGTATACAATCAAAACAACGTTTTTTCTTTACAAATACTTTGACTTCCTTGTTTACGATGTTCACTTTGCATTTTCACTTTACAAGTCAAAGTCTTGTCCTTGGTGATGAAGTTTGTGTTGGTATTCTTCGTCGGATAGTCTGTACTTGAAAGCCTCCAACATGGGAAACAAACAGTGAACGAGGCGAGGGACCTTCGAGGTGATTAATGTGGCAGCTCGATGATATCCAAACTCTTGGGGTCCTGGCACGACACGGAGATTCTCCTCCTTCTGTTGAAGCTTCTCCTGTCTTGAGAGAGAGCAGAGAGTCTGCCTAATATGTGCCTAGTTGATGTGCTTCTGCGGGTTCCTGCGATCCCTTGCTCTTCTCTCGTCGGGCAAACTCAGCAAACCTCTCGTTTCCGAACCCCCCGTCTCACTGTCCAATCGAGAATCGATTACTGTCAACTCTCTATCTGTCTCTCGTCTGCCTCACAGCTCGGCGATCCCTCAATGTCCATGAATACCTCCCTGGAATTAAATAGACGAGTTTATTTATGGCTTACATTGTCAAGAGAACAAACTACATTATCAACAATTATTCGCCGGTGGAATAAAGGAAAAAAAAATACAAATTTTTAAGGCGCGTGCTTCTTGTTTTGGGTCCCGACGAATTTTTACATGGATGCCAACCAAGAATCATTTGCAAATATATCTTTAAGAATTTTCACAATTCTAAATATATTTGAAAAAATTCTCAGAAATTTTCGGAGTTTCAAATATATTTTTTAAAATATTCTGGAATTTTCGGAATTCTCAAATATATTTTAAAAAATATTCTGAAATTTTCGGAATTCTCAAATATATTTTTGAAAATATTCTGAAATTTTCGGAATTCTCGAATATATTTTTTTAAATATTCTGATAATTTCAGAATTCCAAATATATTTATTTAAATATTCTGAAGACTTCAGAATACCAAATATAATTTTTTTAATACTCTGATAATTTTTTGAATTCTCAAATATGTTTAAAAAAATATTCTGAAAATTTCCGAATACCAAATATATTTTTCTGAATACTCTGAAAATTTCGGAATTCCAAATATATTTTTTTAATATTCTGAAGATTTCAGAATTCCAAACATGTTTTTTCTAAATATTCTGAAGATTTCAGAATTCCAAATATATTTTTCTGAATATTCTGGAAATTTCGGAATTCCAAATATATTTTTCTAAATATTCTGGAAATTTCGGAATTCCAAATATATTTTTCTAAATATTCTGGAAATTTCGGAATATCAAATATATTTTTTTTAATATTCTGAAGATTTCAGAATGCCAAATATGTTTTTCTAAATATTCTGAAGATTTCAAAATTCCAAATATTTTTTTCTGAATATTCTGAAGATTTCAGAATTCCAAATATATTTTTCTCAATATTATGAAAATTTCGGAATTCCAAATATTTTTTTCTGAATATTCTGAAGATTTCAGAATCCCAAATATTTTTTTCTCAATATTATGAAAATTTCGGAATTCCGAATATATTTTTCTAAATATTCTGAAAATTTCGGAATATCAAATATATTTTTTTAAGGAGGATGGATACCCAACTCAAAATGATAAACATGCTCTCAAATTTTTGGAGGATATTCGTAAATAAAACTTACATCTCCATGCCAAATTCCATGTCAATCGTCTAGATGGTTATCGAGAAATTAATTATTGAAATTACACTCTTATGCATGGGCAACATAGCGAAAACTATACGCACCTTCAACGTTATTCTCGAGAGTATAATAAAAATGATAAACAATTGTTGATAACAGAACCAAATCATTCCTTGTATTTTCGAAAAGAACTTTTACGAAGACCGAAATGATTCGTCTGCTTGGTTGCCGAGAAAACGTAAAAACAAAACTGCTGGAATAGTACAACAATGTACGCCAGTGAACGCGCGTCACGGACCTCTCTCTCGCACATTACCTCCCCGGCAAACCGCGCACCTCCCCGCCAAAAAGACGGTATCCACCCTCCTTAAATATTCTGAAGATTTTAGAATGCCAAATATTTTTTTCTATATATTACGAAAATTTCGGAATACCAAATATTTTTTTCTAAATTTTCTGAAAATCTCAGAATTCCGAATATATTATTTAAAACACTCAAAAAATTTCCGAATTCTGAAAGAAAATCTAGCACACAAAAGATGCTGGAAAGATTAATTTTGCCTAACAATAATTCCAAAACATTATTAACAAAACCTCAACCTACGTAAATTTTTTTTTTTTTTTCAAATGAAAAATAATTTTTTTATTTTTTCTAAATAAGTATAAATATTTTTTTTAAATTACTTTTAAAATCTAGTTTTCGTGTTCTAAACTTTATTATACAAAATATAGATGTGGACAAAGTAACGAATATAATAGACTATAAAAAAATAAATAAAATGTATATTTTAATATATGGAATAAAAAAGTCGTTTATTATAATAAACGTAATTAATTATTTTTCAGGTGAGGTCGAAAGGCTGCTACGAGAGTTTAGACAGAACCAAGAGCTAGTACGAAACATCGGTAGTCATTACTACCAGATAATATATCCGGTGCAGTTGCGGCATCACGAGAAAATGGGGATATCCACAAGAGAAGCCGGTTTCCCTAAGGTAAATCGATCACCCTCTCAACCAGCAGCACCACACATCCTCTTTCTCTTCCCAATACCTCGTGGGTATTACTCAAGCTCTGGGGGATTTGCGGGTTGGGGACACGCGATCCATAAGGATTCATCCTGGAATAGATTCTTCTCTCTCTCTCTTTCCAAAAAGACCGGACAAAATGCTATACAAAGTCGCTTCTCCATCAAACAATCATTTTTCCAAATCCTTCAATTTTATAAAAGATACGTGGATAAATATTTTACAGCCAAAGTCTCTTTAAAATCGCGTTCCAGTAAAACTCTTAAGCCCCTAACATATTTCACTAGCATTAGAGTTATTCTTATGTGGAAATAAATATATTGGGGTTCTAGTTTTTTATTTTTTAACTACAGCTTCGATTCTATATAAAAGTTTTATTTTTAAATTGGCTAAAAGAAAAAAAACAGAAGTTTAAGAATACTTTTTTTTTAATATTCAAAAAATATTATATACTATTGGAAATAAAATAAAACAGAATATATAATATTTAAAAAAATATACATTATTATATTATATTTTATATAATACATAATAATATATATACTATTATTATTATAATAGTATTTTTTTAATATTTAAAAAATATATATTATTATTTATTGATAATTAATTAAATATATAATATAACAAATTAATAATAAGTAATATTTATATTGTTAATATATTTCATGTAAATTGATTTAGTATTATCGAAGCTATAGTTTTTTTTAAAAGACTCGATCAAAAAATGGATATTACACAAATGTCCCAAACGTTAAGGTGATTTGAAACATTCATGCAAGAATGAGAGAGAAATAACTGAGAACGTGTTTCACATCGTCGTGAAAAAAAAAAAATTTAATGAACGGATTCTCTTTTTTCCGTTATATAAACGTAAACGTTAATCCTCCTAGTTTCCCCAGAGAAGCGGCTACGGCGATGGAGGATATCAAAATGCACGAGGAAGATCGAGAGTAAGTAAATACTATTTTACCAAAAAAATTAATTTTTGTTAATAATAATGGCACATATTATAACTCTATCATTATAATTTTTTTTTTGAAAATGTTCCCAACTTTGTTTTTGATTTTATAAGACAAGTTTCGTCATTTCTATTTCAAAAAACTCTGAAATTTTCAGAAAAAACAAAATGGTCCTTTTTGAAAAAAAAAAAAATTATTGTACTTCGTTAAAAATAGCCTGAAAAAAATATTTAAAAAATTTGATTACAAAATACATTCGAAAACTAAAATTTTATGTCTCAACATATTTTTTGTACAATCAGTGATATCAAAAATGCAGAAAAGTGAAAAAAAAAGAATAATAATAATCCATATTAAATTTTGAAATAATTTGAGGATCTTTGCGGAATTTTAAGCAGCTTATAAAAAAAATATAAAAACCATTTTTTAAGTGGCCCACTTGATATGGAATGCGCCATATTTCCAATGTTAGTGTTATAAATGTGTCTAATAATAAAGAAGGAACAAAAAATAAAAATCCTCGTTTCTTTTGTGTTATTCAGGCGGGGAAACACTTCCACCGGACGTCCCTCTTGATCAAGGCCTTCAATCACAAATTTCGCCTAGATTTAGAATTAAATACGTGAGTTTCAACGTCGAAAATATATGTCTCCCATTGTCGATAAATCAATAAATCTAATAACAATTATAATAATTATAGTAACATAATACCAGCAAAGTAGAATCTTCCTCATTATTTTTTGTTTTACAGTGGAAAATTATCTACAAGAAAAAAACAAAAGTTTGCAAATTTTTAATTAAAATTTGCGCAAAATTTTAATAATAAAAAAATATTATATACTATTAGAAATAAAATAAAATAGGATATATAAAATTTTTAAAAGAATTATTATTTATCAATAATTAATAAAAAATGTAATATAATATTATTATATTATATTATATTATATTATATTATATTAATGTTAATAATAAATATAATATAATATAAAAATATATCATATTATTGTTTTTATTTTTATATATTATTATAAAGCAAAAAATAATGAGAAAGCAAATTGAAGATTCTATATTATTATTATTATTATTAGATTTCTGGACCAATAATTATATTATAATATTATCCATTATATACAATATAATATTATAATATACTATTGGTAATAAAAATAATGAACGAAAAGCAATAATTGAGGTAATGAAGAAGAGTAATAGGTAATCTATTAGTCGAGGCCTCGGAAGTTATAGGATTTGGTCAGTCACAGACAGCGGTTTACGCAATGAACGACGTTTCTACTGCTGGTTGGTGGTTCTGGTTCTCGAGTACGTTGGGGAGAACGCGCAGGCAAGCAGGCAGGACAGTGGTCAAAGACAGTATGCGGTCAGACAGGCGTAAGTGGTGCGAGCAAACGGTAGGGTCAGGCGTTAACGTTATGGCTGGAAGGAGGGGAGGGAAGGGAAGGGAAGGGAAGGGAAGGGAAGGGACGGAGATGGACGGAGAAGGACGTGAGCTTACGGTCACAGGACTGGCTCTGCTGTTGCTGCACGCCACAGAGTAGTTACATCGCGAAGTGGTCAGACGATCTACTGGTAACACTGGGGCCCGTCGTCCAGCCAACCGAACACGGAAGTCCGTGCTGACTCAGCCCGTAAATCAGTAGAAATTGCCAGCCGGCTACACAATGCAAGCAGACCACCAAAGCTCACTCCATCGTTTCTACACCCCTTCATTACTATACCCTATACCCTACCCTTCTTCATCTTTATTATTCCCTTTATATCTTTTCCGCCCGAAGACAAACTCATTGAATTATCGTTTTATTGTTATCGTCGATTATTTAATTGACAATGGATTATGGATTATTGTTTTGGTTACTCGTAGAGGAAGATTTGTTTTTTTTTTTTTGAGGATTTTACCTTTTTGTTATTTATAAGCCTTTATTTTTGTTTTTTTGTTTATACCTTTTCTGGCGGAAGACAAATTTATTAAATTGTGGTTTTATTTTTATGGTCAATTTTTTAATTGGTAATGAATTATGAATTATTGTTTTGGTTACTCGTAGAGGAAGATTTGTTTTTTTTCTTTTTTTGAGGATTTTACTTTTTTATTATTTATAAGGCTTTATTTTTGTTTTTTTGTTTATACCTTTTCTGGCGGAAGACAAATTTATTGAATTGTGGTTTTATTTTTATGGTCATTTTTTAAATTGGTAATGGATTATGGATAATTGTTTTGGTTACTCGTAGAGGAAGATTTGTTTTTTTTGTTTTGGGAATTTTACCTTTTTATTATTTGTACGCCCTTATTTTTGTTTTTTTTGTTTATATATTTTCTGGCGGAAAATAAATTTATTGAATTATCGTTTTATTGTTATGGTAAATTTTTTAATTGACAATGGATTATGGCTAATTTTTTGGTAACTCATAGAGGAAGATTTTTTTTTTTTTTTTAGAATTTCACCTTTTTATTATTTATAAGCCTTTATTTTTATTATTTTGTTTATATCTTTTCTGGCGGAAGACAAATTCATTTTTTTCTATTTTTCTACTTTTTTCATTTATAAAAAAATCGTCACAATTTTACTTTCTATCCAGTCAACCTTTTTTTCCCCCCTTTGCTAGAAAGCGTGATGAGGGAATGCAGAAAAAAAATGAGCTAGGGTTAGAATCGTGAACCTGCGAATATTCACTGCATTACCACCAGATAATGTGCTTTAATATTATTTCCCCTGCGGGGATGCGCCACCCCGAGTTTATGCTTAATCGAAATCCGTTGAAACTCAGCCTAATTAGCGTGAGAGAATATACAGACTTGCTAAACCATGAGATTTTTTTTATTTTTTTATTTCCTTTCGACGCGAACCAAACGATTTATATTCGTTATATATTCATTCGTGAGTCTTACACTTATTAAGGGGAGAAAACTCTTTGGACGCCCGAAAATTAATCATTTTGTACGAATGTTTTAAATGTTTTAAAATAATCTTATGCTTCTGAAACTTTAACCTTATTTTATTAGATCTTTTAACATTTGAAAAACATTTTTCCAGGGTTCGGAAGTAACGCGTTACTAGTAACGTCGTTAGTGAATTCGTTACTTTTTGGTGGTAACGGTCGGTAACGTCGTTACATTTTTGTTCGTGTAATTCTAAGACAACGCTCGTTACAAATTTTTTGTAACAAGTAACGAAATTGCCGTTACTTTATCGTTACTTTTTGAGATACAAAATGTTTGTTAACAAGTAGCTGTTCGAATTCCCTCTAAGAGGCGAGATACCAACGAAAATAAACGAAAACTACTTGCTCAACGTTAATAAACGCTTTCTCTAAATTATTCGTTTTTTCGTTATTGTCCTTCATTCTACTCGTTAATAATTGTATACGTTTAAATTTGTTATATGATTAATATGTTTTAAAGTAACGAAAAGTAACGGAAGCGTTACATTTTCAGTAACGATAACGGTAACGCGTTATTTTTTCACAAGGTGTAACGGTAACGGTAACGCGTTACTTTTTCACAAGAAGTAACGGTAACGGTAACGAATTACTTTTAATAAGTAACGTTCCGGACCCTGCATTTTTCTTTTTTTTACAACACAAAATGGTGGCGTTATTCCGCAATTATCCCGAAACTACATTTTCAAAAACTGCTCGTGCTGCAGCTTAAAAAGTTATCGACCGATCTAGCTGAAATTTTGGTCGGTTTCTGTCTATATCATTAACGGAAGGATATACCTACAGCTTTAAAGATATCGCTTCAATAAATTATTTTTTGAGGTGACAATTGTCGAAAAAAATAGCCGAAAATTGGAGCTTTTCATTCAAAAGTCTATTTGATATTTAGTTTTATATTTTTTAAATAATTTTATAGGTTTATCCTTCCCCTACAATTGTTAGTAAACGAAAAAAAAAAATATTTTTCTGATTCAGATCACTCGAAAAAATACTGTAAATGCAGCAGTTTTCGATGCCGCCGAAAAGCAGGCAGAAAGAAGAATTTATAACGTCGCCATTTTGTGTTGTAAAAAAAAAATAAAAAGGTTTTTCAAATGTTGAAAGATGTAATAAAATAAGGTTAAAGTTTCGGAATGATAAGATTATTTCATCACCTTTAAAAAAAATTCGTACAAAATGACCAATTTTCGCGCGTCTAAAGGTGTTTCTCCCCTTAAGGTAGTTCTGTCGCGAAGGCAATCCAAACTCATGTGCATGAATTTTTGACATGTTGTAATTTAGCTATTCAATTTAACTTGCACAAAATCTTGAAGGCTTTTACCGAGTATTTGAATGAACAATTAAAACTTGAAAATCAATCTTTTTCCACGGCGCTTACGGGAGGGCTGGAAAAATTGATCTTTAAATCGAAAATTAACATACTTAGATCAAAGATAGAGAAAAAATAAAAAGTACTACGGATTCGCAAATCATTCAGGACTTGATGCATCATGAAAAAAGGTGAAGTCACCGGAATAATGTTTAATTGATCCAAGGTCAAAGTGCACGATACCGGGCCAAATGACGTTTCCTAACCTAATTATCGTAAAAATGAAGTCAAATCCGCACTAAACATATCAACTATTTACAAATAATCGTTTTTATTTGATTACGACAATTTCGAAGGATTCTCGATTATTTTTGATATTACTATTGAGGCAGTCAAAGTGATGCGTATGATTATTTTTTAATGTCATATAGACTCTGAGATTTATGACTCCGGCGTACCGACAAAACTACCTTAACGAGAAGTGGCGGGTTGGAAAAACCAATTGGAAAAATTCAGGGAAAATGTGGAAGAGGGTTGAAAATAACAGGGAAGGAAAATTTCTACACCGGAGACGATTTGAAGCCTCGAAAGTGACTTTCCACAATCAAGAGTTGTGATAAGACACTAATTTCTCGGATGCGAATCCTGGGACGTAATAAACGATTTTCCGTTCTTCCCTTTTGCCATAACCAAGTCCAAGTCGTTCTCATTCTAAATTCGTAATTAGAGACTGAGTAAGATAGAGGCCGAAGGAAGTTAAAACTAAATGAATGTCTTGATTTTATCTTTCCTTCTCGGTTTCGCTTGGAAAATGACTTTGACTTTGACGAGTCGATTATTCGCTCGAGGATTATTATCTCGGCCGGAAGTGCCGGTATTAAATAAGACGAACTCGTAATTACTCCTATCGCTCTGGAAAATTTATACCAAGCTATTTTTTTAGTTACCAAATAGAAGTGGATGGATCGTCATTGATTTTATGAATGGAATGTTATTTTCAGGCAACTCTTAGCACCGAATCTCAATCAAAGGGACTTTTTGGCTAGCGGCGTTGAACAAGTTACGAAGCAGGTGATTATCAACAATTGCAACAATATTTAAACGATAATTCAGCTTTTTTCTTTTTCATTTTATATTTTTTTCACTAATATCAAGAATAAAATCAATATTTGAATTATTGAAAATTTTTTTACTTTAATATTTTTGGAACAAATTTGTTTATTATGCAGGTAATTATCAACAATTGAAAAAATATTTAAACGATAATTTAGCATTTTTTTAAATTTTATATTTTTTTTACTAATATCAAGAATAAAATCAATATTTGAATTATTGAGAATTTTTTCACTTTAATCTTTTTGGTACAAACATTTTTATTATGCAGGTAATTATACATAATAAAATCAACGTTTAAACGATAATTGAGAATTTTTTGAGATTTATATTTTTTGTAGAAATATCAATAATAAAATCAATTTTTAAATGGTAATTGAGAATTTTGATTTTAATATTTTTGTCACAAATTGGTTCATTATGCAAATAATTTTTGGCTCGAATTATAAATGTAGCATTATCATTTTGATTTAATTTTTTTTTCTAATTTCTTTGCTAAAACGACCTAAGCTGAAATTATAGACATTTGCATTTATATTTGTCCTTTGTATCTTAATCTCTTAACTTTGCAATTTACATACGTTTAAGGGACCTGACCAACTGAGCCGGATGATAAAAGGGCTTATTTTATAAAATTCATAAGCTCGAGCAAATCTTTTTCATTTTTGGTGACACGATATTTCTTCTTTTTATTCTTTTAACACAATCTTCTTGCAATTTTTTTAAAAATAATTTCCGTAATATCTTCAATATTTCAGTTGCAGAGTCTAAAATTTTTTCAATTTTTAATTATTTTTACTCCCATTTGGCCAAAAGTGGAAAAACTTTTTTCAATACACCAAAATTTCTCAAATTTTTTTACTAGTAACAAGCATTTTTTTTTAGTTCATAGATGATCAGGCACGTTAAAAAGTTGTAGGAACTGAAAAATGCAGCTAAATTTAGCTGCAAAACAAAAAAGTACAAACATCTTCTTGCAATTTTTAAAAAAATAATTTCCGTAATATCTTCAATATTTCAGTTGCAGAGTCTAAAATTTTTTCAATTTTTAATTATTTTAACTCCCATTTGGCTAAAAATAGAAAAACTTTTTTCAATACACCAAAATTTCTCAATTTTTTTTGCTGGTAATTTTTACTAGTAACAAGCATTTTTTTTTAGTTCGTTGATGATCAGGCCCTTTAAAAAGTTGTAGGAACTGAAAAATGCAGCTAAATTTAGCTGCAAGTTCCGTAAGTTAGATAATTTTTTTTTTTTTTTTTTTTTTCTTTTTCATTGTATAGAGTTTAAAGTATGTAAATGTAAATTGTAATAAGAGTAAATGATTGTTTTGCCATTCTTTTCAATGTGTACAAGGGACTTGTCCCGTTCACTGTAGAATAAATAAATAAATAAATAAAAAAAAATTAAAAAAAAGTACAAACATCTCTTATCTCTTATGAATGAAAATGTTTTCACGAGTCCGTTGTTTCAGGAGATCGAGCATTGTTATTATCATGGTACAGTGAGAGATTATCCAGGTGCAACCGCCGCATTTCACACGTGTAACGGTGTAAGCGGTGTAATACATCTTGGGAATGAGACGTTCGTTATTCAACCCTTCTACGGGGGTGATTTGTCGGTCAGTAAAAAATGTCTTCCCGCACAGCATTCGTTATATTTTAATCTCAGCAACAACTTTTCTGCACGATTGCACCCAGAAAAATCGCCCTCACCCATTTATTTAAAATAAAATATGGGATCTATTTCAAATAAATGAAATCATATTTTAATGATAAAAAATATTTATTAAAAAAATAATACGACTTATTTGAATAAAATAAATTGTATTTTATGAAAATAAAATTCTATTAGAAATTTATTTAATACGATTTTATTTCGATAAAACAAAATTTTATATACACAAATAAATCGTGTTAGTTTTTAATAAAATTTCGTTGATTCAAATAAAATTTTATTTTATTTGTTATAATAATTATTATAAAAATTAAAATAAAAATTATTATTATTATAAAATTTCATTTTTATTATTATAATAATTATTATGAAAATAAAATTAAAAATTATTATTATTATAAAATTTCATTTTTATTATTATAATAATTATTATAAAAATAAAGATAAAAATTATTATTATTATCAAATTTCATTTTATTCGAAATTTGAATAAATTTTTTAATAAAAAGGTTAGATTCACATGATATTTCATTTATTTGAATGTTATTTATTTATGTATTAAATTATGAATCAGCAGGATCTATATGCAAAACGCTTTTCTTCAGCAGAGACATCCTCACGTTATATTTGAAGCTCGAACCAAAGCTGACAAGGGTTGCGCAAATTCCGGTACAACCGAGCATCGAATGGGCAAAAATCGACGTCAAAAGCATGTACTCGGTTTGTCCGAAAGCACAGCCGAGCGTTACAAGCGTGACGTACGCGAAGCTACCAAATACATCGAAACTGCCATCGTCATCGACAAAGCTATGGTTTGTATACGTTTGTATTCTTTAAAAATCGACACACTAATTTAAAAAAAAAAATTTTTACCATTTTTTTTTTTTTAATTTCGAACTTTGACAAATTTGAAATTATTGTTTGTCTGTGATTTTGAGACAAAAAATGCTCTTTACAAGGAAACATGGAAAAAATATGTTTTTCAATAAAAATGACGTGGATTTTGAAAAAATGTAGTGTCGAAATAATTTCTCATTTACGTAGTATAAAAAAATAAATAAAAAAATTTCTAAATAAAAAAAATAGAAAAAATGGAAAAAATATGTTTTTAAATAAAAATGACTTGGATATTCAAAAAATGTAGTGTCGAAATAATTTCTTTTTTACGTAGTATAAAAAAATAAATAAAAAAATTTCCAAATAAAAAAAAGTAGGAAAAATGGAAAACATATGTTTTTAAGTAAAAATTACGTGGATTGTCAAAAAATGTAGTGTCGAAATAAATTCTCATTTACGTAGTGTCAAAAAAAAAAAAAAAAATTTTCCAAATAAAAAAATAGGAAAAATGGAAAAAATATGTTTTTAAGTAAAAATGACGTGGATTTTGAAAAAATGTAGTGTCGAAATAATTTCGCATTTACGTAGTATAAAAAAATAAATAAAAAAATGTCCAAATAAAAAAATAGGAAAAATGGAAAACATATGTTTTTAAATAAAAATTACTCGGATTTTAAAAAAATGTAGTGTTGAAATAATTTATTATTTACTTAGTGTCAAAAAAATTAATTAAAAAAATTCTAAACAAAAAAAAATAGGAAAAATGGAAAACATATGTTTTTAAATAAAAATTACTCGGATTTTTAATAAAATGTAGTGTTGAAATAATTTATTATTTACTTAGTGTCAAAAAAATTAATTAAAAAAATTCTAAATAAAAAAAAAATAGGAAAAATGGAAAACATATGTTTTAAAATAAAAATGACTCGGATTTTTAATAAAATGTAGTGTCGAAATAATTTCTTATTTACTTAGTGTCAAAAAAATAAATAAAAAAATGTCTAAATAAGAAAAATAGGAAAAATGGAAAACATATGTTTTTCAATAAAAATGACTTGGATTTTTAAAAAAAGTAGTGTCGAAATAATTTATTATTTACGTAGTGTCAAAAAAAAAAAGTCTAAATAGGAAAAATGGAAAACATATTTTAAAATAAAAATGACTCGAATTTTTAAAAAATGTGTTGAAATAATTTCTTATTTAAAAAAAAAAATTTATAAATAAGAAAAATTCGTTAATTTTTCAAAATGCGATTTTTTCGAATTTTCTGATAATTTTGTGGCATTATTATTATTGAAAAGAGATGTTTTTAGTATTTTTGAACAGCTCTGATTTTTTAATTAATTTATCTCTTATCACTAAGGACTTACGTCGTAATCGAATTGAACTTCCGGTTGAGAATATATAGTATACGTGACACACCCTTAATCAAACAATCTCCTTTCGTACCTCTGACATTCCTACCGGCAATTCGCCGTGAAACCTTCGATAAACACGCGCAATCCGCATCGATAATTCTGTGTAATCAATCTGTGTCTCTGCGTTTGTAGTTCGACAAGAGGAATGGCAGCACACGAGCCGAAGTCGTTCACGATGCCATCCAAGTCGCAAATATAGCAGATCTGGTGAGTTGGAAACTGATCATACGATGAAATTATTTTAACGCTCTTAAACGACTTTTAAAGAAATTACAATTACCAAAAATTTCTTATAAATTCATACGTCTAAAAGAAAATTAAACAACTTTAAAAAAAATTGTAAAAATTACACAAAATTCTGAAAATTCATAATTCTAAAAAAAATTAAACGACCTAAAAAAAAATTGTAAAAATAATACACAATTCTGAAAATTCATACGTCTAAAAAAAATTAAACGACTTCAAAAAAAAATTGTAAAAATTACACAAAATTCTGAACATTCATACGTCCAAAAAAAATTTAAACGTCCTTAAAATACATTAAATTTTTTTTTTTTAATTACCCAAACTTCTAAAAAAATTCATACCATTAAGAGAAAATTTATATTGAAAAAAAAAGTTATATTGAAGAATAATTCGAATAATTTTTTTTTATTAATTGTAAATAACATATTAGAATTATTATAATGTAAAATCAATTTTTGCTATAATTAGCTTGATTTTTTTTCGATTTTTATACCATGAAAATTTTTAAAAAATTTTCTCTGAATTTCATATACAAAATTGAAAGTTGGTCCTTTCTTATTATAAATCCTTATGTAATTTATCATAATCGTTAATTATCAAATAATATAACATAATTTATCAAATTTTATAATCTTGAATTATAAAAGAGAAAAAAATGGAAATTAAAATATGTAGTTTCGACTGAAACTTCTTAATTAATTTGCAGGGTTAATAGATGAAATAATTGTTTAATTGCTGCAGTATTTCCGCACGCTCAACACGAGGGTCTCTGTCGTCTATGTGGAGACATGGCTCGGTGGTAATCAGGCTAAACTCGATCCCAGCATGGACATCAAACGAGCACTTCTCGATTTCAACGACTACACGAAGAGACATTTTTATCAAGTTGCTGCAGATACAACACAGTTGCTCACGTGAGTCTATAATTATCCAATGTCAACATCAAATTCGAAACATTTTAATCCATTAATCATTGATAAAATAGAGCCTATTGATTTTTTTCAATTTATTTCAACATGTAAATTATAGTATTTTCGCTGAAAGTGATATTGTCTCAAGTTTCCCCTTTTTAATTAAAATTAGGGTAAATCTTTTACCTTTTGATTTATCTTTTTATCTAAAATTTGATTAATTTTATTTTAAAAATTTAATATCAGATTTGACAACTTTTGCCTGGATTTTTCTAATAAAATTCGACCTGCCCACGTATGTTATTAATAATGTATAAACTTTTATTGGTTTTTCTGTAACGTACAGAATGAAAAATTTGAGAAAAATTAATATGCTTTTATAGAAAGTTTTTGTGTCATATTTAATTTAGTAAATTACTATATAGTATATTTACTATAGTAATTTAATACTATTATATAATATAATAGTAATTTATACTATATAGTATATTTACTATATGGTAATATTAGAATACTTTTATATTGAACATAAACAATCATAATTGCAATTTTAAAAAATTACCTGTTTAATACATACTGTTTATTAATTTACTTTTGTTTTTCGTAATTAAAATTTTTACATTGTCCACATCGTTTTACAGTGAAAATCAATTTAGCATAAAAAGTGAAATGGATTGAGTAAATTTGAGATATTTGTACGTTTTATTTTGTACAAAATATTTACAGTAAAATTTAATTAATTTCATGAATACGTAAAAAATTAATTTAAAACGATCACCGGAATTTGATTTTTAATCGAGTGCCAATTTCTGGCTCTGAAGAAACTGTTGACCCAAATAATGCAATTTACTTGATATTTCAGGGGTGAAACGTTCCGAGATGGTGAGTCGGGAATCGCAACTGAGGAAACAGTTTGCACACTTGCATCTGTAGGTGTGAGTGTCGATCTCAACACATACGAGCCTCATTTATTGGCCGGGACAATGGCACACATGATCGGCCACAATATTGGAATGGGCCATGACGACGGAAGTGAGTATATATATATATATATTTTTTTTTTATACCCTGTTAATCCAAGCGTGTTACTAACGAAGTGGTATCGACATATTACTTTCAAAATCACTCTATATTATATATAGTTTATTTATTCCCAAAATAATTAAATTTTAATTATATTTAAAAAAAAGAAAAATTAATAACGAAATGTATAAATATTTTATTAAAAGAAAAAAAAACAAACAGCTTTTTCATAAAAATTCATAAAAATAAATTTCCATAAAAAAACATAAAATGTTGCAATATCAAATTCGAAAAATAATGGATTTTTATATTATTATTACAATTACTTAGTAATTTCAAAATCGCTCTATATTGTATATAGTTTATTTATTCCCAAAATAATTTAATTTATATTATAATTTAAAAAAAGAAAAAGTAATTATGAAATGTATAAACATTTTATTAAAAGAAAAAAACAAACAGCTTTTCCATAAAAATTCATAAAAATAAATTTCCGTAAAAAAACATAAAATGTTGCAATATCAAATTCGAAAAATAATGGATTTTTATATTATTTTTACAATTACTTAGTAATTTCAAAATCGATCTATATTGCATATAGTTTATTTATTTCCAAAATAATTTAATTTTAATTATACTTAAAAAAAAGAAAAATTAATATCCAAATGTACAAACATTTTATAAAAAGAAAAAACAAACAGTTTTTCCCTAAAAATTCAAAAAAATTAATTTCCATAAAAAAAAAAAAAAATGTGGCAAATATCAAATTCGAAAAATAATGGATTTTTATATTATTTGTATAATTATTTTCGTGTTATTAACAAAGTGATATCGACTTATTACTTTTAAAATCACTCTATATTATATACAGTTTATTTATTCCAAAAATAATTAAATTTCAATTATACTTAAAAAAAAGAAAAATTAATAACGAAATGTATAAACATTTTATTAAAAGAAAAAAACAAACAGTTCTTCCACAAAAATTCGTAAAATAAAATCCAATTCGAAAAATAATGTAAAATTAATAAAATAAAATCTAATTCGAAAAATAATGTATTTTTATATTATTTTTATAATTATTAGAGCACTGTAATTTTTTTTTATTTTAAATCTCATCATTTGGTAAATTATGCGTAAAAAAAGGCAACATTAAAAAAGATGTTTACACTTTGTAACTCACTTGGATTGACATTTAACTTCATTGACTACTCGAAATTGTAAAAGGTGTTTACAAACACGTCTCATTCATTTTATAGTTTTTTTTGTTTCATTTCTAATTTTCTTTTTTGCCTTTTTTCTCAGGACAGGGTTGCTTCTGTCATGATTGGCACGGGTGCATCATGGCCAAGTCCATCGTCGGTTTGGAGAACGTCCAACCTTACAAATTCTCCGATTGCAGCAAAACGGATTACGAGGGCGCTTTGAAAGCAGGCAACGGTATCTGTCTGTTCAACAAACCGAACGAGGTGAGAATAACCCTCGCTCGCGCTCCACTTTCCTTCCCCCGCCTCAAATGTACATACCAATTGTACACTATTCTCTTCCGGATCTCATCCATCTATAAAATCGCGAGCACAATCGTTCGCTCGTGTATTTCACGTACAATCGAAAGAAGAACGTGCCAGCAAATCGTTGCAGCACTTTTTCCCTTGTAATGGACTAAAATTGTGTACACAAGACTTGCCTATAAAAAAAATTCAATTTTTGTATTTTTACCAAAAAAAAAAAAAAATGTTGGTGTTGGTTTTTTTTAAAACTTTTACGACTTGGACTAACTAGACATTGGAATATTTTTGGAAATTTTTTTTCGATTAAGAGTTGAAAATCAAATTTTTTTACACGCATTTATTATTTATTGAAGGAAATAAATGTATCACTGTTAATTAACTGTTTTAGCAGGGAAAATAATTGTCATTTAGCGCTCGTTGCGATAATTACTAAATAATCAATCAATTGTCGAGTTTGTCTATATTTTAGTAGGCGTAAATATTAATTTCCATGTAATTTTAAATTTTTTAAATTTTAAATGCAAACTAAAAAAAAATAAAAAAGGAACTTCTATGATTATCAATTTTTTTCTATTTGTTTGAAAAGATACAAATTCTTAATTGAAACCACATTATTCCCTGAAACGTTTTCCCATAATTTTTATAAAACCTCCAATATTTTATAACCCAAAAAAAAAAATTATCACAATAATTATTATAATTACAATTATTTTATTTTTTATTTTTTTATTTATAATTAAATAAAAACACCAGAAAAATATCTTAACCCTTTTATCAATTAATCAATAACATTAATGTAATGTTATTATATACCAAAGTTGGCCATTACAAATAGATATACTTTATTTTCAAAATGTGCAATCTCGAATTATAATTTAACTGCGATTATATTTGTATTTTTTTATATATTATTCATTTATTATAAATTAATCAATAACATTAATGTAATGTTATTATATACCAAAGTTGGCCATTACTAATAGATATATTTTATTT
Organism: Ephialtes manifestator; assembly: GCA_963970395.1. Classification (NCBI taxonomy): domain Eukaryota; kingdom Metazoa; phylum Arthropoda; class Insecta; order Hymenoptera; family Ichneumonidae; genus Ephialtes; species Ephialtes manifestator. Next base: position 29,678,260 of record OZ019979.1, read on the forward strand.
AAAAAAATGTGCAATTTCTCGAATTCCAATTTAAGTGTGACTATATGTGTATTTTTTTTAATATATTATTTATTTATTATAAATTAATCCGGTGCGATGGTCTAGTGGTTAGGGTACTGGCCTCTAGTCCAGAGCATCGGTAGGTCGCGGGTTCGATTCCCGGTGCCGTCGATTTTCGTCGAAAATATAAATACGGACGCGATGAAGCTCCAGATGTATACATGAGACCCACACAGGTATTTCTACCTGTGGGTGTCACATGTATACAGCTGTAGTCCGTGTTTACGTTCTCGACGAAACGTGACGTAGCTCCGGTGCCGGGAGGCGAACTCGAGACCGGCTATATCGGCATAGGTTTTCCGCAGTTTTCCTATGCCCATAGCAGAAATGCTATGGCGAATGCGATATAGAGGGGGAAGTCGGATGCGGCCGCACTCTGGGGGGGACTGGCTCGCGGCAGAAATGCTTCGGATGACGAATAATTAAATAATACTGTACGGAAAGCCGAGCCGACCCGCTATAAGACTCACATCGGAGACTTGATAAGCGGGGGAAAATGCAAAAAAAAAAAAAAAAAAAAAAAAAAAAAAATTTATTATAAATTTATCAATAACATTAATGTAATGTTATTGATATAACATTACATTTTAGTTATATTTTATGTAAAGAATGTGCAATTTCTCGAATTCTAATTTAACTGTGACTATATTTGTGTTTTTTTTTATCTATTATTTTTATACATATATTATTTATTTATTATAAATTAATCAATAACATTAATGTAATATTATTATATACCAAAGTTGGCCATTACTAATAGATATATTTTATTTAAAAAATGTGCAATTTCTCAAATTCTAATTTAACTTTGACTACATTTGTGTATTTCTGTTTTTTCGTTCTTTTTTGCAATTGGCCACGTCGAAATCAACGTGGGAAACTCAGTTAAAGCTGAGATCGTGCGGAAACAGGGTAATTGACGATGGTGAGCAATGTGATTGCGGCACCATCGACGAATGTCCGGATTTGGACCCTTGCTGTGATCCAATCACGTGTAAACTCAAATCCGAGTCCGAATGTGCTTCCGGGCCATGTTGCACCAACTGTAAGGTACGTGCTCCTGCATCACACCTCTATAATAATATATACTGTACGTAAAGTGACGTATAATCTATAGTATAGCCATAGCTCTTAGCTATGGTATACTAAGCTAAGAGCTATGGTATTATCTCAGTGGAGGTCGCAACAGTGATTGACCAGGACTTAGACAGGGTGGCAATAATCCACCGTTCACTCCCTTTCAATAAGATAATTGATAGAGGCAGCTGCGTAATCGCTCAGTCAGTAGTTAAATCTTAGTTGTATCAGACACGACTTGAGACTAAATTCAATTCGCTCCATTCGTATAGCTCCGCTATAACGTCTCGAATTTGCTGGGCTACACTGTTAGAAATTTTTGTATGAAAATTAATATAAAGTATTGGAAGTTTTTTTGCGGATACGCGTATATTAAATTTAATACACAAATGTTAATTAATATACAAAAAAATTGTTGTAAAATTAATATACAGTATACTAAATACTTCATAAAACTTGAGTTTATAATATAATTATTGGAATTTTACGACATATCTGTATATTAAATGAAATATAATTAATAATAATTAAATATATTAATAATATAAATATTAAATGAAATTTAATATACTGTATCTGAAAAAGAACTTCCAATACATATATTAATTTTCAAAATATTTTTAACAGTGTATGTAAATCTATGATTTAAGAAGAAAATTTTGGTCGTTTAGATTAATCACGATTTTCTATAATTTATTAAGACATTTTTTTAGTGTGTTAATTTAATAAATTATGGACTTTAGAACGAATATAATTCGCTCGAAATTACGAAATTTCGGAGTTTTAGTTTGCATCCTTTTTAAGGAGGCTTTTTAAGATTTCTGGTTTGGTTGGATTTTCAGATCGGAAGTCGGATTTGTGAATTCTGGTATTGGAAACGGCCAAAAGTCACTTTTTTTTTATTTTACTAAAAATATTTGAAATCGGTGTTTTCTGTGGTGGAATATCGACTTGAGAATGATAGTGAAGGGCTAAATTCGATATCTTGAAATGAACAAAATTTGGGTTGGATTTTCCGACCGGAATTCGGATCTGTGAATTTTGGAATCAGAAATGGGCAAAAATCAAATTTTTTTAAATTGTACTAAAAAAGTTTGAAATTAGTATTTTCTGTGATGAAATATGCGACTTGAGAATGATAGTAAAGACCAAAATTCGATATCTTGAAAAGAACAAAATTTGGGTTGGATTTTCCGACCGAAATTCGGATCTGCAAATTTTGGAATCAGAAATGGACAAAAATCAAATTTTTTTAAATTGTACTAAAAATGTTTGAAATTAGTGTTTTCTGTGATGGAATATGCGACTTGAGAATAATAGTGAAGGCGAAAATTCGATATTTTGAAAAGAAAAAAATCTGGGTTGGATTGTCCGACCAGAAGTCGGATCTGTAAATTTTGGAATCAGAAATGCGCAAAAATCAAATTTTTTAAAATTGTACTCGAAAAGTTTAAAATTAGTGTTTTCCGTGATGGAATATGCGACTTGAGAATGATAGTGAAGGGCAAAATTCGATATCTTGAAAAGAACAAAATTTGGGTTGAATTGTCCGACCAGAAGTCGGATCTGTAAATTTTGGAATCAGAAACAGACAAAAGTAATTTTTTTTTCAATCACAGTAAAAATATTTGAAACGGCTATTTTTTGAGGAGGAATATGCCACTTAAGAACAATAATAAAGTCAAAAATTTGATATCTCTTGTACAATAACAACATCCTTAATATAGATCTTTAAAAAAAAAAAATTCCCTCACTTTCTTTTCGAAAAAATCCATCCAAGACTTTGTCAACGAACCTTTACTACTTACTAGTTTTCTTTGTCGTGATGTTATAATTAAACCTCATTATTTTTTTAGAATTAATGAACAAATTGCGATTATACGATTAATAAATAATTGATTTTTCAATTTTTTCTAAATGCAGTTGCGAGAACGTGGCTTCGTTTGCCGCCAGTCATCGAACGAGTGCGATTTGCCGGAGGTATGTTCCGGCGAGACTGGACAGTGTCCGGCCGATGTGTACAAGAAAAATGGAACACCTTGCTCGAAGGACGCGAGCTATTGCTTCAACGGTGTTTGTCCATCGTTGAATCTTCAGTGCGAGCAGGTGTGGGGCGAGGGTGGAATCGCTGCCGATAGACAGTGTTTCGAACAATTCAATTCAAAGGGATCCATCAATGGCCACTGTGGCACTGACAATTCGGGTCATTACGTTAAATGCGAGGCAGAGTGAGTATTTTTGCCTCCTCCACTTTTACCATTTATTTCATCAATTTTTTCTCCTCAAAGTTTTATCAGAAAATTTATTACACAGTTTTATTTTTGTTCTTTCGTATTAATTTTTTTAGCTATTTATTTCTTTAATTTTTTCTCCTCAAAGTTTTACCAGAAAATTTATTACACAATATTATTTTTGTTCTTTCGTATTAATTTTTATCTATTTATTTCTTTAATTTTTTCTCGTAGTTTTATCAGAAAATTTATTACACAATATTATTTTTGTTCTTTCGTATTAATTTTTAGCTATTTATTTCTTTAATTTTTTCTCCTCAAAGTTTTATTAGAAAATTTATTACACAATATTATTTTTGTTCTTTCATATTAATTTTTAGCTATTTATTTCTTTAATTTTTTTTCCTCAAAGTTTTACCAGAAAATTTATTACACAATATTATTTTTGTTCTTTCGTATTAATTTTTAGGTATTTATTTCTTTAATTTTTTCTCGTAGTTTTATCAGAAAATTTATTACACAAATTTATTTTTGTTCTTTTGTATTAATTTTTAGCCATTTATTTCTTTTATTTTTTCTCAAAGTCTTATCAGAAAATTTATTACACAATTTTATTTTTGTTCTTTCGTATTAATTTTTAGCCACTTATTTCTTTTATTTTTTCTCAAAGTTTTATCAGAAAAATTATTACACCATTTTATTTTTGTTCTTTCGTATTAATTTTTAACCACTTATTTCTTCAATTTTTTCTCAAAGTTTTATCATAAAATTTTTTACACAATTTTATTTTTGTTTTTTTCTATTAATTTTTAATTTTTTGTGTCATTCTTCTATAAAATGGGGATATATTTTTTTTACCAATATCATGGAGAATTTGAAAGAAAGAAAATACTAATTGTCTGCAAATGTATAAAATCAATAAATAAATAGAGTGAGTTTGTAATGTTTGGAACGTCACTTTTTCTTTTACAAATAAATTTAGTTTTTTCAATATTAATTTATTTTTCAATGAATTGATTTGTTAATCTCAATTTTCGTTAGCAATTCAGTGAGAAGATTGTGGAATTTTTACACGTTGACATTTTTAAATCTGCTGCTTACAATGTTCAAAATAATTAATGTAAATTTTCATTACGGATAAAGAAATCTCTTTTACAAAAACTGGTATATTAAATTTGATATACAAGTGAGATGTAAAATTACAATAATTTTTACTAAATCCTATAAAAATTAGGAAATTTAATATAAAAATTTGTTATTTTACTGCATTCATGTATTAAATTTAACATATCAGCTGATGAATAAAATTTCCAGTAATGTAAATTTGCAAACATTTTTAACAATGTAGGATTTTATATCTTCTGAGTAGTTCGCAATAGAAACAAATATTGTGCCTTCTCTTCGCTGTAAACACGTTGAAATATGGCCTTTAAACAAAACCTTAAGTTATTCTTCATTCCTTGTAATATTCCAATGTATTCATAGGCAAATAAGAGAATGAAATGTTGCATATTCATAGAGTGACGAAATTCCCAGCATTACACTGTAAAAAAAAAACTACTTGAAATTTAATGCACTTTTACTGCAAGTTTTAATGCATAAACTAGTACACTAAATTTAATATACAAGTTTAATATAAAATTAATATATGGTACAAACCATTCACTAATTTACTTTAATTTTGCAGTAAAAGTATGTGAATTTTAATAATTTGCTTTAATTTTACTGGAAAATTACATGAATTTTATACCAAAATTGTATATTAAATTTCGATTACAAGTTTATGCATTAAAACTTCCAGTATTTTCTAACAGTATGAAATAATTAAATTAATTTGTTATTAATTATTAATTTATTATTAATAACTTTATAATTATTAATAATTATTAATTATAAAGTTATATAAATTTAGTTTATAAAATTATTAATTTATTATTAATTATAAAGTTATATAAATTTAGTTAATAAAAATATTAATTTATTATTAATTAATTAAATAATTATTAATAATTAAAGAATCGTCTAAATTGCTAATAATGGTCAAACATCTTAAGCCCTAATAAATGTAACATTATTTTGTTATCGTGTACATTACTTTTATTTTTAATTTTTAAAGGAACGTCCGTTGCGGTTCTCTGCAATGCCAAATGGGCAACAAACAGCCGGTGATAGGTCGTATGGACCAGCCCTATTTAAGAACCTTTATATCTATTAAGGGAAAGGAATACGAGTGCAAGTGAGTTATAAATCACAAATAATAGTGAAATTATAAAATAATTGACAATTCTCTGTAACAAAAAATATTTTGGGTCGCTTAGGTCTACAACAGGAAAAGTTGAGGGTTCCGAGATGCCGGGTATGGGGCTAGTACGTGATGGCACGTCCTGCGGTGACCAGTTGGTAATTTATTTTTCATTTTTTTCCCTGAAATTTCACTTGAAAATGTGCAATTTTGAAAAATGAAGGAAATAATCATTTTCCATTTTCATAATTATTTCAGGTGTGCTACAATCAAACATGCATGAGTATGTTTGAACACATAGATCGTGAGAAATGCCCGAGTAATCATAACAACAAGGAATGCTCGGGAAATGGAGTAAGTAGAGATTACGAAATTTAATTTTGGTTTGGTCGTTTTCGAGTTTTTTTTTCAAGGTTTTTTCATTCACATTTTTCCATCACTGATGAAAATAGTTAGTGTAAATTTCCATTATGGGTAAAAGAAGTTTTTTATAGAAACTGGGATATTAAATTTGATATACATGTCAAATATTAAATTATACTATTTTCTACTAAATTCTATGAAAATTAGGAAATTTAATATAGATTTTTGGATTTTTATTACACTAGTGTATTAAATTTAATATTTCAACTGATGAATAAAATGGCGAGTATTAAATGACCAAAAAAATGTTTAAGTTTGATAGTGAAAAGTTTTTTACTGGATTATAGAATAGAATTTTGAATATAGTAAATTTGATATGCAAGTGAAATGTAAATTTGCAATACATTTTACTAAATCCTATAAAAATTTATAATTTCACTACACTTATATATCGAATTTAATATATCAGCTGAAAATGTAGAGTAATATTTTGCAAAAAATTAAAAAATTTTGATAGTGAAAAATTTATTTATGGAATATATTAAATTTGATATGCAAGTGAGATGTAAATTTGTAATACATTTTACTAAATCCTATAAAAATTTGTAATTTCACTACACTTATATATTAAATTTAATATATCAGCTGAAAATGTCGAGTAATATTTTGCAAAAAATTAAAAAATTTAGATAGTGAAAAGTTTATTTATATATTAAATTTGAAATGCAAGTGAGATATAAATTTGCAATACATTTTACTAAATCCTATAAAAATTTGTAATTTCACTACACTTATATATTAAATTTAATATATCAGCTTAAAATGTCGAGTAATATTTTGCAAAAAATTTAAAAAATATGATAGTAAAAAGTTTATTTATGGATAAAAATTTATAATTTCGCTTCACTCATATATTGAAATTAATATATCAGCTTAAAATGTCAAGCAATATTTTGCAAAAAATTAAAAAATTTAAATAGCAAAAAGTTTATTTATGGATAAAAATTTATAATTTCACTTCACTCATATATTGAATTTAATATATCAGCTTAAAATCTCGAGTAAAATTCGCCAAGAATTCAAAAAATTCGATAGTGAAAAGTTTTTTTCTGCAACATATTAAATATGATATGCAAGTGAAGTAAATTTGCAATACATTTTAATAAACCACAAAATTTGCAAAAAAAAATTAAAAGTTTGATAGTGAAAAGATCTTTTTTCTGGATTATACGATAGAATTTCGAATTGCAGGTGTGCACCAACATGAACAAATGTTACTGCTATCCTGGCTGGAGCGGTCCAGACTGTTCGATAGAGCAGGACATACCGACTCTAAAACCAACTACCTCCACCACCGAAAAGCCTGGTAAATCTACCACAGAGACCAAACTCCAGAAGAAAGAGACCCCCTACGGTAAGAGAACGAATTTCACCGTGCATATATTAATATACATATTCGCATAATAAAATACTGCAACAATAACCAACCAAAGACAATTTCTAAAGATAAACATAACGCAATGATAGTTAACCACATTTGGTTCAACGAGAAGGTCTAAACGTTCGAGATAAAACGCTGAAGAGAAAGTAGATAAATATCCGGTGCTAAAACTAACAAAGTTACCCATAGGGGCGCATAAACTTGAAGGAAAATATTTGCTTTCCACCCTCCGGCTCCCATTCATCCCCTATCTCATTCCGGAAGCTCCACTCCTCCAAATTATCACGTGAAAATCGAAACTCCGTTTTCTTCTGGTTAAAATAGACTTCCCAATCGATTTCCCAAATTTATTGAGATGTTTCGACGATAAAAGCTTTCCGGAAGATCAGCACCTGTAGATAAGAGAATAAAAATCATATTATTCCATCCGTAATAAAAGTGGGAGAGGAAATTGTGAAAATTTTGTGAAATCGAGCGAATGGTGAGGGGAGTTTCTGATGTCAGGCCGGACATCCGGCATTTTCAGATGAATACCGATAACTCGTGAGGGAAAGAAAAAAAAAAAGGGGGGGGGGGAGGGAAGGGATGCAGAAAAGGGAAGTTTGTTCGGAATAGCTATTCGTGCTGAAAGTGTTCATAGCTCAACAGTTTTAGTACAGTAGATGTATATATATATGCTGGAGGGTAAAATTCGCTATTTCCTCGATATCTAGAAACGTGATCGCTCACCGGGTCGTCACGTAAAATTGATTTTCCGGGCCTCACCCGGGAAAAGTCATGAAACCCGAGCATGAGCTTGCATCGCTCTTAAATTGCCAGTTCAAAAAGCGGGAAAAGAAGATCTGTAGATAGAGATGTGAGCGAGGGAAAAAAAATAGAAAGAAAGAAAAACTCCTTGGGGACGAAACAGGGATTTTATTTCATGCCATTCATGCACCACGAAAATTCGAGATGAAACTGAAAAAAAAATTGCAAAGAAAATGAAAAAATGAATGAAAAAGGAATTAAAAAAAAAAATAGTATTAAAAATAAGTATGTTGCATCTGATAATTAGTTAATATTCATAATATTTGAGAATATATTCGAGTATCAATTATTACTCAAATCATAAAATAAAAATAAAAAAAATAATATTTAATACTCGAATATTCTCGCGATATTGTGGATATTTATTTTGATACTCGTTCAATACTATTTTAATATTTTTGAAGTATATGCGAATTAAATATGCAAGATATATATTATTTTAATATTTGGAATATATATGAAATATGAAAAATTTATTTTTCCGGGTTTCTTCGAGAAAAATCATTGAATTCTGAGCATGAGCTTCCATCGCTTTTAAATTGTCAATTCAAAAAGCGGGAAAAGAAGATCTGTAGATAGAGATGTGAGCGAGGGAAAAAAAACGAACGAAAGAAAAGCTCCTTGGGGACTAAACAGTGATTTTATTTCATGCCATTCATGCACCCCTAAAATTCGAGAAGAAACTGAAAAAAAAATTGTAAAGAAAATGAAAAAATTACTGAAAAAGTTACTTAAAATAAAATATAGTATTAAAAATAAGTATGTTGCATCTGATAATTAATAATCTGATATGTTGCTAAGAATTAATTAATATTGATAATATTTGAGAATATATTCGAGTATTAATTATTATCCAAATCATAAAATAAAAATAAAAAAAATAGTATTTAATACTCGAATATTCTCTCGATATTGTGGATATTTATTTTGATACTCGTTCAATACTATTTTTATATTTTTCAAACATATTCGAATTAAATATGCAAGATATTTCAAAAATACAACAAAAATAATATATTATTTTTATATTTCAAATATAAAAATAATATATTATTTTTATATTTCAAATATATATAAAATATGTAAAATTTATTTTTCCGGGTTTCCTCGAGAAAAATCATTGAATTCTGAGCATGAGCTTCCATCGCTTTTAAATTGTCAGTTCAAAAAGCGGGAAAAGAAGATCTGTAGATAGAGATGTGAGCGAGGGGAAAAAAAAACGAAAGAAAGAAAAGCTCCTTGGGGACGAAACAGTGATTTTATTTCATGCCATTTATGCACCCCGAAAATTCAAGAAGAATCTGAAAAAAATAGAGAATTGTATGACAAAGAGACTTGGAAAAAAAAATTGTAAAGAAAATGAAAAAATTAATGAAAAAGGAATTAAAAAAAAAATATAGTATTAAAAATAAGTATGTTGCATCTGACTGACAAATAATTAATACTCTGATATGTTGCTAAGAATTACTTAATATTCATAATTTTTGAGAATATATTCAAATATTAATTATTATCCAAATCATAAAATAAAAATAAAAAAAATAATATTTAATACTTGAATTTTCTCTCAATATTGAGGATCTTTATTTTGATGCTCCTTCAATATTATTTTTGTATTTGAAATATATATGAAATATGTAAAATTTATTTTCCGGATTTTCTCAGGAAAAATCATTGAATTCCGAGCATGAGTTTCCATCGCTCTTAAATTGTCAGTTCAAAAAGCGGGAAAAAAAGATCTGTAGATAGAGATGTGAGCGAGGGGGAAAAAAAGAAAGAAAGGAAAGCTCCTCGAGGACGAAACAGTGATTTTATTTCATGCGATTCATATCATCCCTAGAATGCAAGGAAATGAAAAAATGCGGAAAGTAGGAGGAAGAAACGTCGCAAAAAGGGCTCGAGAGGACCCACATTCCTCTATGACCTTCTATTCTACACTCCCACACCCTCTGTACCCTCGTATATATGGGGCATTCCAGCTCACAAGAGAAATTTATTTTTCCACGTCCCTAAAACGTTATAAAAAAAAAAACGATTCATTAGAAATTTCAGTAAAGACAAAAGATTACATTACAAGTCGGGATAATTTAAAAAAAAAGCGAAAAAAACACGTAATTATAAATTAATATCCAATCAATATTATTACAGCCAAAAAACGATTTAGTAGAACTTTCAGTAAAGAAAAATGATTGGTAATTAAAAGTTGCATTCATTTCCAATAACAAGCAAAAAAAACACAACTATAAATTGATATCCAATCAATATTATTTCAGCCTCCTTCGAATTTCTATTATTATTAAAATATCGTTCTAAAAAATAGAAAAACGCACTTTGAATATTTTAAACTTTATTTTTATTTATAGCTTCTGTTTTAGTTTAATATGATTTTCGAAGCAGTCTTAAAAGTATTATATTCTAAAAAATAAATTACTATAAATTACTCAAAAGATTACATTACAAGTCGGGATAATTTAAAAAAAAAGCAAAAAAAACACGTAATTATAAACAAATATCCAATCAATATTATTACAGCCAAAAAAACGATTGAGTAGAACTTTCAGTAAAGAAAAATGATTGGTAATTAAAAGTTCCAATAACAATCAAAAAAACATAATTATAAATTAATATCCAATCAATATTATTTCAGCCTCCTTCAAATTTCTATTATTATTAAAATATCATTCTAAAAAATAGAAAAACGCGCTTTGCATATTAAAAACTTTATTTTTATTTATTGCTTCTGTTTTAGTTTAATATGATTTTCGAAGCAGTCTTAAAAGTATTATATTCCAAAAAATAAATTACTTATAATAATATTACGAATGAATCAATTTTTTTTTAAATGTCAAAATTAGTTTCGAGTTTTTTTTAATGACTAAAACTTGATGGAAGGAAATAATAATAATAATAACTGCAAAATAAATAAATAAATAAATAAATAAATAAATAAATAATATGAGGATGACGATTTTTTGCTGGAATGCACACATGGAATGCCCCATATGTATTCACACCATGTGCTACGTACGACTCCTCGATGTATATATGAAAGTGGAGAGCAAAGTACATAATCGAAGTCTTATTCGTGCGGAATGCCAGCCCTTCACTCTTGCCACCCACTCTGCAACCTCCTTCGAGCAATCTCGAACGTTTATATCTCACATCGATTGTTTCTTTGTCTCTGCGCTCGCACAGAACGATTCAGGAATGATCGGATCAAATGTTTGCAATTTTCCTCAGCTTGTGCGGTCTTCTTTTGAAGTCGTATCATCCATCATCTGAAATATTCAAAATACCAGTGAATTTGACTTTTAAATAAAATAAGCAGTCTGAAATATCGTTCCAATAATTTTTTTTCATTATTTTTCCTATGATTGAATTATAATTATAATACTTGAAATTTTTTTGTAATTATTTTTTTTATTACTTAATACTAAATAGGTTTTATAAATTTTGTATTGCAATATTTTTTCAATACTTTAGACTCGAATCAGAGAATTAACAAAATATCCAACAAATTCTTTCTTTTTTTTATACTTTTATACAATATTAAAATTTACCCAATTGCATTTTTCTTCACTATATAAATAAATCTTTCTTTTTTTATTATTTCATATAATATTAAAATTTACCGAATTGAATTTTTTTTCACTATACAAATAAATCTTTATTTTTTTTTGTTATTACTTGAATTGTTGTTAAATTGCTAAATTAGTCAGTTATATTATTGGAAACCTGTTTGGGCATTGATAATATAATAAAATCAATGAATTATTAATCAATTATTATAAACCTTAAAATTTACGTGATTGAACTGTCAAAAGATGTTATGAAATTTGTATTATAATACTTTTTCAATACTTTAGACTCTAATCAGAGGATTAAAAAAATATGCAGCAAATTCTTTCTTTTTTTTAAATACTTTTATACAATATTAAAATTAACCTAATTGAATTTTTTTTCACTATATAAATAAATCTTTATTTTTTTTGTTATTACTTGAATTATTGTTAAATTGCTAAATTTGTCAGTTATATTTTTGGAAACCTGTTTGGGCGTTAATAATACAATAAAATCAATCAATTATTATTTATGTGATTGAAATGTCATAAGTTTTGAATCCTTCTGTGAAGCCAGAGAAATAATTATACAGACAAAATTTCGTCCAGGAAAACCAGCTTGAATTTCGTCACAGGAGAAACAGTAAAAGCAGCTGCAATTTCCTCATATTCTCGTCGGATATTCCCTTTCCAGAATTCCGTAACAACACACTAAACATCTAGGTCGTAAAGAAGCAGGAGAGCAGCGGATGCAACCAACAAAACAGCATAACTCAACGAAAAAAAAAACAAAACGTACAGAAAACCGTATAATAAAAGGAAAATGCCCGAGAGGTTTTCCTTTTACTCGGGGAATTTTCAGTGACGAGAGAAAAGAGATGTGACAGACCGGAGATGATAAGAAAAATGACGAACCATACTAGAAGAATTTTTACATCGTTACGTCTGGGAGGAAAAGCTCGATTTTTATTAGCCGGGCTCATACCATCAGCTGTGCACATAAAATTCTAAATATATATATATTTTTTCCACGTGTACGTAGCTTTTAAGTGTAGCCCTCCATGGAAATTTATGTAAATTAAATATATGTGCAACGTCAAAGATTTTGGTGGAAATATATGACAACTGGACCAACGGGCCACAATTTTTTATGTTCTTTCACATAAATAATGCATGTAGAATTTTTATCAACATTTTTTTTATTTACGTTCTTTAATTTTTAATATTTAAAGCTAAATAAAAAATATCACGATTTGGAGATTAAAAAAGAATTTTATTTATTTATTTTATTTATTTTATTTATTTTATTTATTTTATTTATTTTATTTATTTTATTTATTTTATTTATTTTATTTATTTATATTATTTTATTTATAAAAAATTTTAATACTACGCCAAACAAAAAAAAATTTTATCCGCAAGCGAATGTGAAAAATTATTTCTTCTATCTTTATTAAATATTTTATAATTATTATAAGCACATATTCTTAAAAAATATTTAAAAATTCGATGGAAAAGTCCAATAATCGTGATTTAACGTCAAGATTTATTAGCTATTTATTGCACATAATATATGCAAGATATATATTATAATAATATTTTAAATATATAAGAAATATGCAACAAATATTTTACCATCGAAATTTCGATATATTGCACATAAATTTTTGAAATATAAATATTTAAACAACATAAATTTTCATGGAGTCGCATAAGTTTACTTTTTTTTCTGCAGGCTAATAATGCGGACAACAGCCAAGCAGATTCGCCGAAAATTTTAATAACTAATTATTTTTCATAAGACAAAAATGATGAAATATTTAATACGATAAATTCGAGCATGCGAAAATATAATAATGATAAAATACGACAGCAGGCACATGGGAATGCAATAGATACAGCTTGATGATTTTCCAGATACAAATCAAGCGCCTCATAGTACCCAAGTTTTGGTATTTATCCTGGTGAGTGGGGTGATCTTCATTTGTTTTACCCTAATGGCTCTGAGCTGCAGGTACAGTGGCGTCAATAAATAAATAAATTTTAAAAACACTAAACAGCCGAATAAGCTGATAATTTGTCATTATTGCAAGCTGATAACGTTCGTTTAATCAGTGTCAAATATTTATTGCCAGTGAATGCCTTGATCGAAAATTAAACAACAAAAAAAAAACCATGAAAATAACGAAGCTTTAAGCTTCTATCGTTGCAATATTAAGGAGGGTTGATATATCTATGAATTAAAGACTTTTAAAAATTATTTTTAATATTTTTTGCAAATCTATCAACTGAAAATTCGATTTAAAAATTTTTTGTATCATTTTAATACCATTTTAATTAAAAATTGAATTTTTTTTTTATGAGTTCAGATATCAAACTTCCTTAATAAAAAAAACGCGTGAAGGGGAATCACTGAGTAGTGCCAGAGCTCGGTGCGTCCCTTTTTCATTTTGTAATACAGAAACACTGATTCATAGACACCTTTAATAATTCGTGAGAAATTTGAGACTTTTGCTACTTTGAAAAGACTTTTTTTGTGTTTGTTTTTAAAAAAATAGATTTTGAAAATTCAATATCATCCAAATCCTAATGCATATAAAAATGCCCAACGCACTATATTGTTGATACTCGATTAAAGGATTTTTTACTGTAGTCTGACTTGCGTATGCTTTTAAATATTATCTTAAGCAAAGATCTTAGGTTTTCCATTCTGCGCATGATTCAGATCAAACTACTAGGCAGATTGGAATGGTTGACGTCTCATTTTGTTCTTCGTGAAAAGATACACCGGCTGAATGGAGAAAATGTTAATAAAATGTAATATTTTTTAAGTAACATAATTATTAATTAATAAATGTTATGCTATTTTCTAAATCAGTGATTAACTTTGCTTTCAGAATGAAAAAAAATTGTTTGCTCCATTTAGACGGTGTATCTTTTCATGAAGAAGAAAATGAGACGTCAATCATTCCAATCTGCCTAGTAGTTTGGTCTGAATCATGCGCAGAATGGAAAACCTAAGAACTTTGCTTAAGATAATATTTAAAAGCACCCGCAAGTCAGACTACAGTAAAAAATCCTTTAATCAAGTATCAACAATACAGTGCATTGGGCATTTTTATATGCAATAGGATTTGGATGATATTGAATTTTCAAAATCAATTTTTTTAACCTGACTCTCTCCCCTTAATGCTATTCATTCAGTGGTTTATGGAATATACAACTAATTTACTTTTGTGTATATAACAGGAAGTTTAACACAATTGTAAGCCTCTATTATTTACAAATAAATAAATCATGATTATTTTGCAATAATTATCAGTAATTCTTATAAAAATAATATTTGACTTCTTGTAATTAATGCAAGATTTATGATAAGTTTCATAGAAAAAATATTGACTAATATTCTTGAAGCTTTAAAAAAACTACAAATTTTTGGACGTTTAATTATAATAATAATTTCTATTATTATAAATTCACGTTTTGCAAAATCCTAAATTAAATTTTTTTTTAAAATACGGTTTAAAAATCAGAAAAAAATTGAGCAGTCTCAGAATATTATACACTACCATATCCTTAAGTCAAATTTCCCAAAGAATCACCCATATAATAATATTTGTAATATTTACAGCTAAACAACCTTTTTAATACATAACAAATTGTTCTTGTATTAAAAGCATGAAAAAGATTATTAAAAAAATAACGAATAATTGCTTTCAGCAATGCTCCTCATCTTCATTTAGAAATATCAATGTATTTACATACTAAAACATTAACACGTCATTAAATTCTTTATAAATAATTTTTGTGAAATAATGAAAATCCAATAAATAAAAAAAGTGTCTTCAAAGTAGCTAGACATACAATTTCGTCTTCGTCGTCATCCTCTTGTTATAATTATCGATAAATTTTAATGAAGCAAAACTAAAAATCGATACGCTTAAAAAAAATTAGGAAAATCGAAAAAAAAAAATTCGAAATATCCTCAAACGACGACGAAGACGTTTAAGGTAGTTGATTTGAAAGTGTTTCTAAAATAATTGCTATGTCGTGAAACAAATGGTTACAATTTTATAAATATCGTGATTAATTATAACTAAATAATATATATATAAATTTATATATATATATATTATTATATATGTAGTACGTATGACATGATCGTGATGTATCTGAAGCATACTATGTGCCAGCTGCTTGTATATGCCCTTGCCCGTGATTACTATTGTTATTATTATTATTATCATTATTATTATTATTATTATTAATGTGACTACATTTTAAAAAAATACTATAAACACGTAAATCGAGAGAAAAATGAGATGGTAATATTGACTGTATGTATTCACAAATCCAATGATAAAAGTGACCATTAAGAGGCCACAAACAAACCATCACCAAACCAACAATTGTTTTCTAGACAGACATAAAGGGGCTTGACCACAGACAGGATTAATAAACAAATTAATATAACTTAACATTTAAAAAAAAAACGCAAAAAAAAACAATCATTGATAAACAGAGTTGTAAATGCCTGATACTTGTAGAAATAATGACGATGATACGATCAGCTCTGTAATTATGATTTTATAATAATAACATTTAGCGATTTTAATACGATTATTAAACTTTAGAATGGCTGCGATAATTATTATTTTTCAATAAAAATTGACAAAAAAATAAGTAATGTATTAATTATTTCTTCCATTTTTTTTCAATATTAAAACGAAAATTAGTATTTTTTTCAGCTATTCAAATGTTTAGACTCTATTTTATAATCACTACATATTATTACTATGAAATCATAATTAGTTAATAATGAAATTATAATGAATTAATGGGGATTTAGAACTCTGTTGATAAATAGTAGAAAAATTGATATTACTACTCGACAAAAAATTCTCGATGGTGTGTATCGTGATAAATGTTGCTGATATTGGCTTCTCTGTTTCTTGTCTGTTTTCTGTCTGTCACTGCCATCTCTGTCTGTCTGCATGCTGTGGGACGCTCGGATAAACCAAACAAAAACAACCAACCATCCTGCGTCAAACAATTACAAAACGAATTGAATACGTACTAAATGCGTACGTATTTTACAACCACTTCGCACAACTACCGATCACGTCCGGATCGGTTCGATGGGGCTGCTGATTGTGGCGACCCCCTACGATGCGGTGCGTTCTGTACCATCATTACTATTGCTACTACTACTGCTTCTACTTATACTAATCACTACAACTACTTACTACTATTACTAATCATCACACCTATGCATCAATTATGCGGGTAATTTTTTTCTGTCTCATCTTCGGCGTACTTCAATCGATGACCGGCCCATCAATGATCAATCTACGAACACTGCAAAAAAAAAATCGACACCTTATTTACAATGGAATTTTTTTTAACAATTATTTATTACTTATTACTTTTTTTTGAACAATTATTTATTACTTATTACGGCTAATCATCAAACCTGTGCATCAATTATGCGGGTAATATTTTTCTGGATCATTTTGCGTCGTACTTCAATCGATGACCGGCACATCAATGATCAATCTACGAACACTGCAAAAAAAAAAAATCGACACCTTATTTACAATGGAATTTTTTTTTTAACAATTATTTATTACTTATTACTGCTAATAATCACATCTTTCCATCAATAATGCGGGTAATATTTTTCTGGATCATTTTGGGCGTACTTCAATCGATGACCGGCCCATCAATGATCAATCTACGAACACTGCAAAAAAAAAAAAAATCGACACCTTATTTACAATGGAATTTTTTTTTGAACAATTATTTATTACTTATTACTGCTAATCATCAAACCTATGCATCAATTATGCGGGTAATTTTTTTCTGGATCATCTGGGATCGTACTTCAATCGATGACCGGCTCATCAATGACGAATCTACGAACACTGCAAAAAAAAAAAAAAATCGGCACCTTATTTACAATGGAATTTTTTTTTGAACCATTATTTATTACTTTTTACTGCTAATCATCAAACCTATGCATCAATTATGCGGGTAATTTTTTTCTACGACCACTCCAAAAAAAAAATCGACATTTTGTTTACAATGGATTTTTAATTTTTTTTGCACTACTATTTATTACTTACTACTGCTAATTATCACATCATTTCATCAATAATGCGGGTAATATTTTTCTGGATCATCTTGGGCGTACTTCAATCAATGACCGGCCCATCAATGATGAATCTACGAACACTGCAAAAAAAAAATCGACATTTTATTTACAATGGAATTTTTATTTTTTTCTTGAACAACTATTTATTACTTACTTCTGCTAATCATCACATCATTCCATCAATAATGCGGGTAATATTTTTCTGGATCATTTTGGGTCGTACTTCAATCGATGACCGGCAAATCAATGACGAATCTACAACCACTGCAAAAAAAAATCGACACTTTATTTACAACGGAATTTTTTTTTTCTTTTTTTCAATAATGCGGGTAATATTTTTCTGGCTCATCTTGGATCGTACTTGAATCGATGACCGGCACATCAATTACCAATCTACGAAAACTGCAAAAAAAAAAAAAAAAATCAACACTTTATTTACAATGGAATTTTTATTTTTTTTAATAACTATTTATTACTAATCATCACATCTTTCCATCAATAATGTGGGTAATATTTTTCTGGCTCATTTTGGGTCGTACTTCAATCGATTTCCGGCCCATCAATGACCAATCGACCCTTTATTTACAATGGAATTTTTATTTTTTTATTGAACAACTATTTATTACTTACTACTGCTAATCATCACATCTATGCATCAATTATGCGGATAATATTTTTCTGGCTCATCTTGGGTCGCACTGCAATTGATTTGGCCCATCAATGATCACTGCAAAAAAAAAATCACACCGTATTTACAATGTCAAAAAATAATTATTTTTTTTCTTAAACAATTATTTGCCACTTATTACTAATCATTACAAATATGCATCAATAATGCGGGAATTTTTTTTTTCTGGCTCATTTTGGATCGTGCTTCAATCGATGATCGGCCCATCAATGACAAATCTACGACCATTGCAAAAAAAAAATCGACACTTTATTTACAATGGAAAAAAAATATTTTTTTTCTTAAACAACTATTTATTATTTACTTCTAATACGATTACTACTAATCATTACAAATATGCATCAATAATGCGGCAAATTTTTTTCTGGCTCATTTTCGATCGTGCTTCAATCGATGATCGGCCCATCAATGACAAATCTACGATCATTGCAAAAAAAAATCGACACTTTATTTACAATGGAAAAAAAAAAATATTTTTTTTTAAACAACTATTTATTATTTACTTCTAATACGATTACTGCTAATCATTACAAATATGCATCAATAATGCGGGCAATTATTCTCTGCCTCTTTTTGGATTTTTCTATCGATTATGAACAACTTACGATCATCGAAAAAAATATATATGTATACTATTCACTTTTCTATCAATCGACACTGTATTTACAATGTAAAAAATTGTGTTTTTTTTTTAATAACGCAGAGAACTACCACGGCTCTAACACTGTATTTTTAGTTGCTATGCTCATGTCGGTGGTAGGGGGTGTTTTCGTAGTATTTGCTCTGATGGCTCTCTGCTACAGGTCAGTCGTAGTACATAAAAACTTCTCCCTCTGTCTCAGGTTAGTGTGCAGATACATACACGTAGAAGTTCTTTGTATGTCCTTACGTTTTATCTATTTATACTTATACATGTATATAAAAATATATTTAATATTTAAAACCAAGTTGTTTAAATATATTATCTATATTATATACATGTATATATTACATTATGTTTTTATCATTGATTGCTAATTATTATTTAACCGTCTCGTCGCTCGTGTATAAAAATTTGTGTGATTTTTTAATTTAAAAAAAAAAAACAAAAAAAAAAATTCGCTCAATTTTTAAAAAATACACGAACGACTTGTTCGGGCATTTCGTCCATTTTTCGTTTAACTCTTTATAGTTATTCTCCTTTTACGTATACCGTTAGCCTTACTTTGCAATTGCATAATGATGATTTACAAAAAAAAAAAAAAGGAACGAAAAAAAAAAAAAAAAAAAACGAGACGACGAATCGGACGCGAGAAAAGGCGATACGATTGCGAGAATTCTCGCATTGATTTGATACTTTTCGCAAGATAAAATTCGCACAGCACGTCGATGGAAATAAATTCGCCGTTGAATTATTGCGAAATGCGCGAAAAAACCGAGCAACGAGTGCGACGAATATTCCACATTGTTGGATCTGAATCTTTTTTTTTTTTTTTTTTCTTCTTCTTTTCATAATTTTTTTGGTTTATTTCGCAGTGAGCGAGACAATATTGATTGGCAAATGCAACCGAGCTTCTGATTGCTCAATATTCGCTTACGCGTGCGTGCGCTTTTGAAGGCTTTAACCGCTTGCAAATATGAGTCGGCACCTTAGCACGTAAATTGACATTTCAGAGGATCCGGGCCAGAGCTACGACATCGAGAAATTTAAGAATGTGTAAAGACATTAAGGAGGTTGGAGCGCTCGACACTAATCAAATGAGTGCTAAATTTTTAAAAGCGTTTCTACAATTTCAGATGGTTTAATAATCTGTTCCAAGGTGTTAATCACATAGCAGCATTAGTTCTTGATATTCGAATACATTCACAGCTGTGATATCAACAGTAAATCGATCAATATCTGCAAATTTCCGATGTTATGTTTTTTCATCCCGTTTTTTAAACGGGTAAACCGTAATATCAGTCCGATTATGACGACCAACAGCTCATTTTGTTTACTAAAAGATATTCTATCGATTGGCCGTCTATTTTTTAAAATCGTATTAGTAGTTCAAAAGATACAACCGTTTGTTTATCCCATCATAACCTAACATCAAGTATACAAATGGCTGTAACTTTTGAACGCCTGATACTATAGAAAATCCGGACGGTCAATCGATTAAGGATCTTCCACTGATCAAAATGAGCTACGTTTCGTCATAATCGGACTGATATTACGGTTTACCCTTTTACAAAACTGGATGAAAAAACATGACATTGGAAATTTGGAGATATTGATCGATTTAATGTTCATATGACAGCTGTGAATGTATTTGAATATCAAGAACTAATGCTGCTATGTGATTAACACCTTGGAACAGATTATTAAACCATCTGAAATTGTAGAAACGCTTTTGAAAATTTAGCACTGATTTGACTAGTGTGGAGCGCTCCAACCTCCTTAATTACGAACGAAAAGTTTCATTGCAATTTAATTACTTCGCGACAAGAGGAAAATTTATTTCAAAAATCGCCACTGAAGAGACTTAAAACAATTTATTTTAAACAATAATAATATTAAACAAATAAATAGTTGTAATTATATTTCTATTTTTTATTACAATTTCTTTAACACTATTCTTTATTTTTTTATTTTTTTTTTTGTGAAATGGTTTCAAAATCTGTAATTTTAAATACTTTTTTGAAAAAAGATAAATTTTTGAAGTAATTATGTCGATTTTTTAATACGTTTTTTTTTCATGTAACGAAGCACTTAAATTCTCGTGAAATTTTAAGAATGTGTAAACACATTAATTACGAACGAAAAGTTTCATTGCAATTTAATTGCTTCGCGACAAGAGAAAAATTCATTTCAAAAATCGCCATTGAAGAGACTTAAAACAATTTATTTTAAACAATAATAATATTAAACAAATAAATAGTTGTAATTATATTTCTATTTTTTTATTACAATTTCTTTAACACTATTCTCAATTTTTTATTTTATTTTTGTGAAATGTTTTCAAAATCTGTAATTTTAGATACTTTTTTTGAAAAAAGGTAAATCTTTGAAGTTATTATGTCGATTTTTGAATACGTTTTTTTTCATGTAACGAAGCACTTAAATTCTCGTGAAATTTTAAGAATGTGTAAACACATTAATTACGAACGAAAAGTGTCATTGCAATTTAATTGCTTCGCGACAAGAGAAAAATTCATTTTAAAAATCGCCATTGAAGAGACTTAAAACAATTTATTTTAAACAATAATAATATTAAACAAATAAATAGTTGTTATTATATTTCGATTTTTTTATTACAATTTCTTTAACACGATTCTCAATTTTTTATTTTTTTTTTTGTAAAATGTTTTGAAAATCTGTAATTTTAGATACTTTTTTTGAAAAAAGGTAAAGTTTTGAAGTAATTATGTCGATTTTTGAATACGTTTTTTTTTCATGTAACGAAGCACTTAAATTCTCGTGAAATTTTAAGAATGTGTAAACACATTAATTACGAACGAAAAGTTTCATTGCAATTTAATTGCTTCGCGACAAGAGAAAAATTCATTTTAAAAATCGCCATTGAAGAGACTTAAAACAATTTATTTTAAACAATAATAATATTAAACAAATAAATAGTTGTTATTATATTTCGATTTTTTTATTACAATTTCTTTAACACGATTCTCAATTTTTTATTTTTTTTTTTGTAAAATGTTTTGAAAATCTGTAATTTTAGATACTTTTTTTGAAAAAAGGTAAATTTTTGAAGTAATTATGTCGATTTTTGAATACGTTTTTTTTCATGTAACGAAGCACTTAAATTCTCGTGAAATTTTAAGAATGTGTAAACACATTAATTACGAACGAAAAGTTTCATTGCAATTTAATTGCTTCGCGACAAGAGAAAAATTCATTTTAAAAATCGCCATTGAAGAGACTTAAAACAATTTATTTTAAACAATAATAATATTAAACAAATAAATAGTTGTTATTATATTTCGATTTTTTTATTACAATTTCTTTAACACGATTCTCAATTTTTTATTTTTTTTTTTGTAAACTGTTTTGAAAATCTGTAATTTTAGATACTTTTTTTGAAAAAAGGTAAATTTTTGAAGTAATTATGTCGATTTTTGAATACGTTTTTTTTCATGGAACGAAGTACTTAAATTCTCATGAAATAAAACTTTTAGTTGGTAATTTATAGTGCGAAACATCCTTAATGAAAAAACGAAATTGGTTATTTTTTTTACAATAGAAGAATGTGAAAGCTCGAAGTTACCAATAATTCGCTAAATCGAGAAATTAGTTTTCTAATTAATTGAATTATAATAAAAATAAAATACGAAATTCATTATATTTGATTGAATAATTTATTTGAAATAACATAACAAATTTCGGTCTAACAAACAAATTTACTCCACTAATTATGTTTGATTAAAAAATAATAATTGCGTTTTTTTTTTTAGATTAACAGAGATTTGATTTCTTTTGGATTGAAAAGCTTTCACAGTCTCTTAAGAGAAGACTGCACACAAAAGACTATCAAACATATAAAAACCGTCGAATACAATCTTCACATAGTGCTCCATTAAATTCGTCATTTAATTATTTTTATCGTACAATTTCTCTGCTGAAATATTTCATTATTTCAGAGGCACTTAAGCGTGTAAAATACGAGATTTGTAACCGTGTAACGATTGTTTTTTTTAACTGTGAAGTCTCCTCTGAATAATAAAAAAAAATACATGCATCTCTCGCGAGAATCGCAGAGTTATAGTGAAGAAAAAAAAAGAAAACGAAAGAAAAAGCAACAAATTAAGAGCGTCGTTCGCTCAGAGCGGTCGTCTCGCAATTTCATTGATGGAACGATACTCCAGAGGGAGGAAATTGCGCGACGAAACTCAGCACCGAACGAGCGAGCGAAAAGAACATTTTTTTTTTAAATGCCCATATAGCGCGATAGTCGCATTAAAAGCGAAGTAGACAAAAAAAAAACACTACAAAAGCGTGAAATGTGTAAGAGACGTTGAGAGCAGGCAAGAAAATGTAATTCTAAAAAGGCAGAAACGGCTACTTAAAAGTGCCAAACTGCCAAAACTTTTTCCACGTAAAAAGAAAAGAAAAGAAAAAAAAATTCAACGAAGAGATACAAATTTTTGTGTCCTTTTGGCGACAGCGCGCAAGCGCATATCGAGCCATGAGAAGCCGCAAAAAATAAGTGCAAAAAGTAAGCCAAGAAAAATCGATGAGAAAACCGTGACGCACGCTTTTCCAGACGTGAGAATAACAATATTTAAAAAATGATAATTTATTATAAAAAATTTTTTAAAAAATCGGTTATAATATTAATATTTTCTCGTTAATTATCTATCTTAATTAGCCACGAAGAGGAGTCGAGTCATTAACGCGATTTTATCATTTTTCTGATTAACGATTTTTATTTTTGTTTTTTTTTTTTTTTGTCTGTGCTCTTGTGTCTTGGTTGTCTCTTTGCGAATATCGTAATTTTTATTGCTACTGTTGGTATCATTGTCATGAATATTTAACGTATATTCTATAAACGTTGGTGAACGAGAGAGCATGCACACGAGGATCGTAACATTCGATTGAATTGGCTTTTCAAATCTGTGTACAGAACGTTCTGTTATTTCTACGAGTGCCACTATTGTATTTTTCTTTTTTTTCCGGCCGAGAGACAATCTGGCATGTCTCTTTGAAATTTGTCGAATAAATCCAAGATGCAAAAGTCAAAAAATTATCCGATCTACCATTAAAATCAACGATCCGAAAAGGGATAAATTAATTCACGAAAAAACTATTTTTTTTTTAAATTGAAAAAATATCCCTAAAATATAAAAATAGAATTTCCAAGTCATCAAATAAAAATGCAAAACTGCCTTTCATTTTCCGGGATGAACATTCATTCAATGAAAATGTATTTAAAATATTTTCTTGACTAAATAATTGAGAATTATTAAGCCTATTAAATATTAGAATTCATTGTGAAAAAAATAATTCATCGTAATTATTCATAATTATTGCAGAAATGAAAATCTAAGGTTTTGCATTATAATTATAGTTATTTCTTTTTTTTTCCGGCCGAGAGACAAACTAGCATGTTTCTTTGAAATTAGTCGAATAAATCCAAGATGCAAAAGTCAAAAAATTATCCGATCTACCATTAAAATCAACGATCCGAAAAGGGATTAATTAATTCACGAAAAAAACTATTTTTTTTTTAATTGAAAAAATATCCCTAAAATATAAAAATAGAATTTCCAAGTCATCGTGAATTTGCAAATCACTCAAATAAAAATGCAAAACTGCCTTTCATTTTCAGGGATGAACATTCATTCAATGAAAATGTATTTTAAATACTTTTTTGACTAAATAATTAAGAATTATTACGCCTATTAAATATTGAAATTCATTGTAAAAAAATAATTCATCTTAATTATTCATAACTATTGCAGAAATGAAAATCTAAGGTTTTGCATTATAATCATAGTTATTTTGGCTAAAAAATATTTCAATTAAATTTTCATTAAATTAATGCTCATCTCTGCTAATTTTCTAGTTTCTATTTTTCAAGGCTAAAACTGCCTTTCATTTTCCGGGATTCACATTCATTCAATGAAAATGTATTTTAAATACTTTTTTGACTAAATAATTAAGAATTATTAAGACTATTAAATATTAGAATTTGTTGTGAAAAAATAATTCATCTTAATTATTCATAATTATTGCAGAAATGAAAATCTAAGGTTTTGCATTATAATCATAGTTATTTTGGCTAAAAAATATTTCAATTAAATTTTCATTGAATTAATGCTCATCTCTGTTAATTTTCCAGTTTCTATTTTTCAAGGCTAAAACTGCCTTTCATTTTCCGGGATTCACATTCATTCAATGAAAACGTATTTTAAATATCTTCTTGACTAAATAATTAAGAATTATTACGCCTATTAAATATTAGAATTCGTTGTGAAAAAATAATTCATCCTAATTATTCATAATTATTGCAAAAATGAAAATCTAAGGTTTGGCATTATAATCATAGTTATTTTGGCTAAAAAATATTTCAATTAAATTTTCATTGAATTAATGCTCATCTCTGTTAATTTTCTAGTTTCTATTTTTCAAGGCTAAAACTGCCTTACATTTTCCGGGATTCACATTCATTTAATGAAAATGTATTTAAAATATTTTCTTGACTAAATAATTGAGAATTATTAAGCCTATTAAATATTAAAATTCATTGTAAAAAAATAATTCATCTTAATTATTCATAATTATTGCAGAAATGAAAATCTAAGGTTTTGCATTATAATCATAGTTATTTTGGCTAAAAAATATTTCAATTAAATTTTCATTAAATTAATGCTCATCTCTGTTAATTTTCTAGTTTCTATTTTTCAAGGCTAAAACTGCCTTTCATTTTCCGGGATTCACATTCATTCAATGAAAACGTATTTTAAATATCTTCTTGACTAAATAATTAAGAATTATTACGCCTATTAAATATTAGAATTCGTTGTGAAAAAATAATTCATCCTAATTATTCATAATTATTGCAAAAATGAAAATCTAAGATTTTGCATTATAATCATAGTTATTTTACTAAAAAATATTTCAATTAAATTTTCATTAAATTAATGCTCATCTCTGTTAATTTTCTAGTTTCTATTTTTCAAGGCTAAAACTGCCTTTCATTTTCCGGGATTCACATTCATTCAATGAAAACGTATTTTTAATATTTTCTTGACTAAATAGTTGAGAATTATTAAGCCTATTAAATATTAAAATTCATTGTAAAAAAATAATTCATCTTACTTATTCATAATTATTGCAGAAAATCTAAGTTTCTGCATTATTTATTTATTTACGGGACGAACCCTTTTACAATTTCACAGTTCAGATATAAAAATAAAATTAAAAAAATTGGAACAGAAAATGGAAATTTTACCATTAATCGTGTTTTCGAAAAAAAAAATATTTTAATAAAATTTTCTTTGAATTAATGCTCATCTCTGTTAATTATCTAGTTTCTATTTTTCAAGGATAAAAATAGCGAGGCGAAGGGCTTAAGTGAACTTAAAGCGATAATATAAAATCGTGTGTGGCATTGAGAGATGATAATAACAAGAAAATATACGAACAAAAGGCAAAACGCTGCGGGTGTACCATTTGACTGATTTATATTTGAATAAAAAAAAAAAAAAAAAAAAAACACCAGCATGAAATGCCCCTGATTAGATGGTAGCCCCGATAGCTAAAAAGCCCTCGATAAAAAGCCCGCGCATTCTGCATTGAAAAAACCAATTCACAAATCATTTAGCAAGTCCCAGACTCAAAGAAGAAAACAAAAAGAATGATAGTAAATTCATGTAAATAGCTCACGTGTACATAATATAAATACAAAGAGACTAGCTTTCAACTGTGAGATAATTATACAGCAATTAAAACATTAGAGAGAGACAGATACTTGCATTCCTCGTTTATTTGTAAATAATAATTGCGATTATGATAATATTGTGATGCAATTATTCTTAGGGCTCCCGATTGAGTAATTGTGGATCTGTAGTGGCAGTTTGATCGGTTAATTGAAAGAAAAAAAGAAGGAAATTTGATAAAGATTATCGCGACTTTTTTTTGAAAATAATTAATGATGAAAAAAGTAATGATTATTAAAAATTGTTAATAACGCGAAAAAGAGCAAACGGAAATGAAAGAAAGAAACCTTTAGCGTGCATGCGCTTTGTCGTCCCCGTTTTCGATATACTACATACTTATAATAAGTGTACAATTTACTGTTGAAAGACAATAAGTGGCTCGATCTGTCCAACACGACAATCGAGCCCCCTTAACGTTTACAAACGATATCTCGCAGACGGAAGAGCACTATCCAGAAGTACGATCCACCGTACTCGTTGAAACCAACGCCGAAGCCATATTCTGGACATGCACCTGCCAGCAATCATCATCCGGAAGTTGCCCTCGACAACGTCAACAAAATTCTCAAGTTTGGCAGCATGCCCTCGTACAGGTACAACCTATAATTATAGAGATCATTAATTTACCGCTGATAATGATACGAGATTTAAAAAAAAAATTTATTGATTAATTTTGTGTCTTTCGAAATTTTTAACAACTAACTAATATTTTTCTTTATTAAAACTTACGATGTTTAAGGAGGTTTACCTATTAGTCGAAGTGTAATTTAGGACACTTTTTCTCAGTCACGTTTTTGAACCACAAGTAAAATAGACGAACCTCCTTAATTACATTTATTTATTTAACAATTAAAGAATTAATTGCACTTGGAATGCGTTAAATTTTGGGGATAAATTTCTAGCTGCAGCGAGAGCCAGCGCGTCTTGTTTCAACCCCAGAATAACGTCGTCAACGTGGACGGAGCACGACTCAAGTAAGTTGACAAAAATTGAAATGTTAAAAAAATGTAAACGTTGAAAAAATGGAAACGTTGAAATAAATTGAAAAGTTAAAAAAATTGAAACGTTGAAAAAATTGAAAAGTTGAAAAAATTGAAACGTTGGAAAAATTGAAACGTTGGAAAAATTGAAACGTTGGAAAAATTGAAACGGAAAAATTGAAACGTTGGAAAAATTGAAACGGAAAAATTGAAACGTTGGAAAAATTGTAACGTTGAAAAAATTGAAAAGTTACAGAAATTGAAACGTTGAAAGAATTTTAAAGTTAAAAAAATTGAAACTTTGAAAAAATTGAAAAGTTAAAAAAATTGAAACGTTGAAAAAATTGAAATATTGAAAAAATTGAAAAGTTACAGAAATTGAAACGTTGAAGAAATTGAAAAGTTAAAAAAATTGAAACGTTGAAAAAATTGAAACGTGAAAAAAATTGAAACGTTGGAAAAATTGAAACATTGAAAAAATTGAAAAGTTAAAAAAATTGGAACGTTGAAAAAATTGAACCGTTATAAAATTAAACCGCTAAAAAAAAATTGAACCATTAAGATTTTATAATTTTTTGAAAACTGAACGTTCATATTGAATTATAAGTCATTTATTTGAGGGTTGTAACAATCCATTACTTACAAACTCGCTCTATTTATTTATTGGTCCATAAATAATTTAATGACGACCATATTTCAGACTGTCTTATCTAAAGAAAAATATACAAAAATTCCATTCAATGGAACAGAAGGATTTTTTCATGAAAATTATTATTTGCTTATAACATTTCCAAGCAATGCAATTATTGCATCATTTTTTGTAATATAAAATGTTTATATACTTATACTGACGAACATGATTAATGATTTAAAAAAATACAAATATCAAATTATTAAGGAAACAAATAAACAGAGTTGTAAATTTCTAATTCTTCTAGAAATATAATCGATGATATAATTGAACGTAATAAAATGAACACGTGGCGATTATAATATGATATTTAAACTTTCGAATAGCTGCAAAAAATATTCATTTTCATTTCAATTTCATGATAATCTTCTTGAAAAAAATGGAGAGAAACAGTTAATGCATTGCGAAAATAATGGAGGGTTGTAGTCTTCCATTTTTTCCCAAGACTTAATTGAAAATGAGATTTTTTTCAGGTGTATAAAAGTTCACATACAATTTCATAAAAACTGCAGGTGATTTTTGCAAAATCATTACTGCAAAACGAATTGTACTTTAAACTTTATTTTTGAAAGTAATGGGACTTTACAACACTGCAAATAAATAAACTTAGTGAATTCTAAAGTGAAATTACAACTCTGATTTATTTGCAATTAAGTTGACGGACGATATACGTAAATAAATAAATTGAATAGCGATTTGTTTTTAATTTTAAGGGAGCATAAGCCGCAGATGAAGAGACTCGGAGTGGATGACGAGGATGGAGGTACGGGGGCCGAGGAGGTTGTCTCTTTCATTGATCTCCCACCAAACAGTCTCGCAAAGTTGCCTGAGAAGGGAATTTTAAAGAAACACGGTGGTTACGGTATTGTAATGCCTGAATAGTCGTAGTCGTATTTTTCCATTCCGTTATTTAATTAATTCAATTAATCAATCAATTAACCTTCCACATATATTATCGCACAGTAATATTCTCAACCAAGTTAACCAATCAAATTTTATCTCTCCTACCCACCAAACATTTCACTTGACCCACACGAAAAACATTTTAAAAAAAGCACAAAAAAGAACCCACAAACAACATTAACAAAAATTGTTAATATCCCCAATAATTTCTATTCGCGTTCGCGTGCATCTACCGAAATACTGCATCATATATCACATCTAATATCTTCCAATAGCGAACAAACATCCATAAAGAACAAAATTACCAATTTTACATTTAAACCCTTTCTGACCTTGTGTTTCTCTTTTTTTTCCTCTCTTTCTCTCTCGATCTCTATCTATCTTTGCGGATTAAACGCGAGTAGGAATCGTCGATGGAACGATGATGGAGAGAACGCTCAATAGTCTGAATGCGGTCAATGGTTATCATGGAGAAGTCGTTGAGGCTTTGAGGACTGCTGCGAGTCGACGTGGAATGGCCAGTACACCATCAGGATCAGGAGCTCTTCTTGATGATGAAGTCCTTAGAAAATCATTGACTGACTGCGGATACGTCGACGCGTACAGAAAGGCACAGGAACAACAGGCTCAACAGCAACAACAAGATGGTCAGGACAACATCGACAATCAAGACGATGAGGATGAAGATGATGTTCCATCCTGTGGTCCAATGCGCATAAGAACCCTCGAGGACATCATAAGACAACTTGAGCATCATTCGACGAGGCACATGAGTCCAAGTGGCTCCGAGGACATGAGAATTTCCGAAGGCGAAGGCGATCGTCACTACAGAATAGACTCGTCGGTCTGTAGCGAATCGTCTCAAGGGTAAGACACGAAATTTCCATCAGCTATTTGACAAATTTCAACATCCTTCTTTTTTACGAACAATCGGTAGTGGAATCTTCTTGTTCGTTTCTCAACTGGACATTTCATACCACTTGAGGAAAATCACGAAGTCCTTAAGGATATATGACACCTGGAAAAGAAATTTTTGTTATTATTTCATTGGAAAATAGGATTATTTATTATTAATTATTGTACGGTTTGTTCGAGCTTTTATATGCATTAATATATTTATAATATATTTTCCACAATTAAGACTCATCGAGTTATTAAATTAAGTAAACAAGATTAAATTTGTAAAGAGATATATATGGGGCATTCCATACCGATTCGACCTGGGTCGAACCCTCGACCTCTCGGATTTGGTCGAAAATTTTTTATATCATTGGATCAACTCCAAAAAGTATTGGAAAATTTTTTCAGATTTTTTTCATTTATTTATTTTTTTTTTAAATGATTTTTTAAAGGTAACATATCGTTAGACCAAATTTAAAAATCTGAAAAAATTTGAAAAAATTCTGCAGGAAATAACAAAATTTTTGAGCCTAAAGCCAAAGTCGGCCGGGTTTTGCTTCTATTTTTTTTTCTATTAAAAACTATTAAAAAATTTAGAAACGAAAGAGGAAAAGTTATCAAATTTTTCTAAAATATTGCTTTCTTCTGCAAGTGCTTTCTTTTCGTAAAAAAAAATGCGATTCATAGAAAATATGTTCACTGTTAAATCAGGCCGGAATTGCAAAACAGAGTTTTTCTCTGAGGAAGCCAAATAATAACGATATAATTTCTTGCGGAAGAATGTTTATGGAAAAAAAAGAGGAAGTGCTGTGAAAATTTCAATTTTCGTGTTTTTTTATTATTTGTAATACAGCAATTTCTAGAATTATATAACATTCTTATCGAATAGTTTTTCCTATTTCCAAAAAAATACTCATGAATCAGAATTGACAAGCCGCGCTAATCAAAGGATTCCATTGATAATATCAGATGTCAATGATGATAATTTAAAAAGCGATCACACATTCGAATACAAAAAAAATTCAATTAGATTAGATTAGATTTCAATCAAATTAGATTCTACCGCACAACAAAGCTAATTTTGTTATCTGACTCAACCCTGTACTCCACGAGGAATGTTTTTTTTTCGTAATTTTGTGCAAGTTTAGAAAAATTTGATAACTTTTCCTCTTTTGTTTCTAAATTTTTAAATAGTTTTTTATAAAAAAAAATAGAAGCCAAACCTGGCCCAATTTGGCTTTAGGCTAAAAAATTTTGTTATTTCATGCAGAATTTTCGAGAATTTTTTCAGATTTTTAAATTTGGGCTAACGATATGTTACCTTTAAAAAATCGTTAAAAAAAATAAATAAATGAAAAAAATCTGAAAAAATTTTCCAGTACTTTTTGGAGTTGGTCCAATCATATTAAAAATTTTCCACCAAATCCAAGAGGTCGAGGGTCCGACCCAGGTGGAATCGGTATGGAATGCCCCATATATATCTCTTTACAAATTTAATCTTGTTTACTTAATTTAATAACTCGATGAGTCTTAATTGTGGAAACTATATTATAGATATATTAATGCATAGAATGTTAAAAAAGACAGAAATTTCAATGTAAAAATTTTGATTGTGAAAGTTATTTTATTTTTGTCGCAAATTTTTGTGGATAAAGTGAGATATTAATTAATATGGAATTTATTATAATATAGATAATATAGAATTCGGTGATTTTTTTTTTTCAAATTAGAAATTTGCGTTTTCAAGATGTTTTTAATTTTCATGAAATTAGTGTCGAAATTTAATTCTAGAAAATTACTTCATTGTATTTTGACTGAACTAATTTTCACTGTTTTTAATTATTCGAAAAGTCGAGAAAGAAATTTTTTTTGAATTACGAATAACGTCAGTAATTAAGTAACTTAATATATTATTTGCACCTTAAGGGGTTTGTAATTAATGCGAAATATTAAAATCTCATGGAGTAGTTGGTATCTTAAATTCGTAAAGTATAAAAATCATCTAGGTGTCATATATCCTTAAATAAATCATTTAAATGTTAATATAAAATTCCTTGTCCTTTCCTTGATTAATCGTATTTTTTAAATAATTATTAATGACGTATTAAACATGTGTATTCAAAGCGTCATGGAAGACGCTCGATATATCAACGCCTCGGCCTGGCTTCTATTCTATTTTTCTATATCTGTCGCTCTCGTCACGCTCATTACTTTTCACTATGTATAGTTCATCGTATTACATCATATCGCGGCTTTGGGACACTCGTTTATTGATTGTTTCTGTTATCTTCGATGCTTATTCGTAGAGTTGATTGAAATCTATTTGAAGGGGCTGACGAGGATTTCACTTAAAAAAAAAAAAAAAAAAAAAATCGCAGTTTCCGGTAGGAAATTTTTTCAATTTTAAACCTCGGCAGCCTCTAGTCATCGTCATCGTTTAATCGCTTTAGCTCGGTTCGCGGCTATCATCATTTATTTTATTAAAATCATCGTTCACGAGATTTTCTTCAGAACTGTAAGATGTGAGTCCACGATACAATAATATCCGGAAAATAATATACGAAAAAACAAAAAATTTCCAGAGACAAAATATCCGGCGTAAAAAAAAACTACCGACGATAATACGAAAATAAATATTACTATATCAATAAATTTCAATTTCAATTTCAATTATATCCCGCGACAAATATCGGGCAAAAGAATAGAAAGAAATACACCGAAAAGATAATATAATAATTCGGAAAATAAGAAACCTATTAAATGGCTTTGAGAGTTTTTTGATTAATTAAAATTCATGGATAAAATTAAAAATTTGTCAATTCAAAACAAATTTAAAAAATGTTGATCTGCTTTGTAAACCTCTATTAATAATATTAATTAATACAAGAAATATTATTTAACAACAATTATGTACAACTTTTATTTTTAAATACTAACATTTTTTTAATTAAAAAAAAAACTTACATTTTTTTAATTAAAAAAAAAACTTACATTTTTTTAATTATAAAAAAAATTATAACACCATATTTTGCATTCAAAAAGCATTAAAAAAATTAATGAAGAATCGTGTATATCAATTTTGTTCCAATATTCGATACAAAATGTATATATTTTTTTTTTCCCTAGAAAAACTGCAAATTCTTAATATGAAGCATTCTCTGTCAATTCAGCCACTTTTTTTCTGACCCTCTCCTTTTTGATAAAAAAGTAACCTTTTTTTTATCAAAAAAATAATAATGCCCCCATTTTTCGAAACTTTCACACAAATGCATTTTTTAATACCAGAAGATCGATCGGTGCCACTCTGTCGATTTTTTTTGTGACATCAACAGTCATGTAGCAATACTCTGTAATTTTTTCAGTAAAAAAAAAAATATCTTTTTTTTAATTAAAAAATAATTCCTCCATTTTTCGGAAAAAAATCATACTCACAGGAACGTGACAATTATTTGGAATATTCCGCTCGAAAGCTAACAATAAACGACAACTTTTATGTGCTGACATTTTTTTTCAGTAACTTCAAAATTCTGAGATATTTGTACTTGAATAAAAAAAGCTATTTTCTGAAAAATTATTTTTAAAAATCTGAAAAAATTCACATAGAGTGTCTTTTAGTGGTACATTCATATAACCAATTACCGGGCAAATCGGAGAGGGTCGAAAAAAAAGTGGCTTAATTGACAGAGAATGCTACATATGGAAATTAATAAATGATAAAACTATTAATTATTATGTATGTAGATAGTTTTATTTGCATAACTTTTTAAAAGTTTTTTACAAAGCTTATAAAATCTCGTATAACGTTAACATTTCTTATGATCTCTTTTGTATTCTCAATTCTAAACCTTACATCTGCGTCATCTCCCTCTCACGCTTTCCCACTCATTCCTCTATTGTCTCCAACTCTCATTCCATACTTCTTTTAATCCATATCTCTTCAATTTCCCTGAAATACGCACATATTTCCTTTTGAATTATTCCCCTTAACATTTTTATTACTTCTCCAACAATCGCCCCCTCGTCAATATTTTTCATCAACTCATCCACTCCTTTTCTTGTATTTTCCTTCACTAACTCTCTGCTTTTTCTACACATCAATAAATGTTCCACAGTCTCTTCTTGTTCATCACATATTCTACACATCCAGTCACTCATGCCCTTCTTGCCCGCTCTGCCTATATTTCCACTTCTTATTCTAGCCCACATTTCTTTTTCTTTGCTCTTTACTTTCTCTTCCGCCCAATATCTCCATGGCATGCAATCATTCTCCACAATAAGCTTATATCTGGTATTGTAAGTTGATACCTCAATTTTCTCCCACTCTTTCTTCAACGTTTCATTTTTTAAGTTTTCTAGCCCCTCCTTTATTCTGATTTCAATTTGTTCCACATTACTCTGTTCCCTGATCATCTCTATTACATCTTGTATACCCATGTCTTCTAATACAGCTTTTAAATTCTTTCCCCACTTCGACGGTTTATTGTTTGAAATTGCCCTTATCTCCTCCATCAGACACATTTTTGGCCATCTTTTTTCTACCATTCTTATTACTTCCATAATGTATCTCAATGCCCTTTCTCTTATCACATATTTCATAGTAGGTACCATGGAGCCTAGAGGTAAGGAGTACGAACTCCTATGGAAATCGCGGTTGAGAATCGTTCGCCAAACCGTGGAAAATTCTTTTGGCGGTAACCGAAGTGAAGTAAGCGACAAGTTGGCGGAGACCGAAGTGAAATGGTCATGTTCCCGCTCAATAACGCCCATTTTGCGAGTAACCTGTATCAGAGATTGTTGTAATTGCGTCATGCGTCAATTTTTGTTAATTTTCCGCCATTCATATCATCGCCAATATGGCGCCACTTTGGGGTGCGTTCGCTTCATTTTTATCGGGGGCTAACTTCATCTCGGTTCCCGTTGGTATTCAGTGGTGCTCAGTCCGCTAAAATTTTACACAGTTTCGCGAACGTTTTTTCAGCCTGAGTTCGTACTCCTTACCTCTAGGCTCCATGGTAGGTACACCCAGCTCTCTCCTCCATATGTAATTTGGTGTTGTTCCTTTTACCCCTAACGCCATCTTGCAAAACGTACTCTGGATTCTTTCTAAAATTCCTATATCTCCCCATCCCCATATTTCTACCCCATACATAGCACCTGCTCTTACTATGGAGTAAAACTATTAATTAGTATTAACTATTTATTATTAAAAAGAAAAAAATATTACAAAGTGTTTGGTTATAAACCTTCAGTAAAATGCACAAAATCCAAGCATAAAACTAAACAAGATACAGAATAAAAACCCAAAGACAATAACATTAATGAATAAATATTTATTTCACAAGTTTATTTTCTAATTTCCGGAATATAAATTAATTAATTAATAAATCGCAGATATTTTGTCGCCGGAAATTTTGCAACGGGATATTATACTTATATATCTACGTTTGTGTTTATTAGGGAGGGAAAATTTGCTAAAATTGGTCGTTAAATGAGGCTAAACGAAAGAGTCGAGAAAACGAGGAATTAAGAGAAAAAAAAATATAAAGACAATTAAAATTGCTAATAAATTGATATACACTGTAGAAGCAGGAGATGCAGCCGCGTTCGCGACGATGATCGATTCGTCTACGGTCGATATAGGCAGCCGTCGGCTCGAAGCCCGTATGGCACGCATCAGCATACCCACCAGCATTCCCACCAAATGCACGAGGAGGAGGGAATCTATGAAACTGCCGATCCTGACAGAGGCTCAAACACTAGGGGCGAAACGCCCGATAGCGAAAGGTATCGGCGAGTATTACAAACAACCCAAAACAACAACAAAATCCGTGAACACTTTTTTCTCAATCACTCTATCTATTTTTCTCTCTCACTTTAAAATATTGACAAAAAAAAGAAAAAAACTGCTTCTATCTATTTGTCTAATCTTCACCCCACTATCGACCCTTCTGTGTTTATCCCAAAAAAAAAAAAAAAAAAAAAAACCACACGAGCCAACGATTCGAGGGAAAAGAGAAATAAGAAAAAACAAAAATTAAATAAAATATCAATCACGGACACTAATTCTCAAAAATGAGTTTCGGAACGAATTTCGTCAGAATACGAGACGAAAAATCACACAAATAATAACGAAGTGTTGATTTAAATAATAAAAATGAGGGATTATTCTAAACGCGAGTTGCCACACCGCCACAACTTTTTTTTTCTTTTTTGCTCTTCGTTACTCTCATTGTTCTTGTCATTATTATGATTATTATTATTATTATTGTCGTTGATTTAAATATTATTTGCTGAAATTATAGCGCGGTTCGCTGGCATTGACAATCTCGCACTTTCTCCATTTTTTCTATTGTTATATTTACATATATATATTTATATATATATATATTTTTTTTTGTCGATCGATCTTCTCTATCGATATTATTCTGTCGAGCTGTCTTGTCCTCTCTCTCAATTCTCTCGCATGCGGCATTAGCGTTCGTGTCTATGGTTCACACGCTGGGTACAATTCTGTCTCCATCTCCAATTTCGTGAGATTATTTTATTTTTTATTATGGGCATCGAATTTTTACGGCTTTGATTTAAAATCAATCAAGACATTCAAA
Source organism: Ephialtes manifestator (assembly GCA_963970395.1). Taxonomy (NCBI): domain Eukaryota; kingdom Metazoa; phylum Arthropoda; class Insecta; order Hymenoptera; family Ichneumonidae; genus Ephialtes; species Ephialtes manifestator. Next base: position 29,715,380 of record OZ019979.1, read on the forward strand.
ATCTTCCTATAAGCGCTTCATACTAGCCAAAAGAGTGCTAAATTTTTTTCTAAACTTTCCTGAATTTTTAAAAATGTTTATGAAATTGAAATTTTTATTTTTGTTTTTCTAAAATATTTCATAACTTTTTAAAAAAACGTTTCAAATTTTTTTTTTAATTCGGCATAAGAGTGAAGCACTTCAACTTATTGTTGATTACTTAAGGATTGTAGTACACATACATTATTATATATATTATTTGGGACAAAAATTCAGGAAAAAATCAATTTCACTTTTCATACAAAATACGTAAAAATTTTGATAATCTATCATATCAATTGGATTTTATTAATACATAGATCTGCTCGAATTTTAGAATACTATGTTTGGTAAATAAATAACATTAAAAATTTGTTTGCATCTTCCATGTCGTATTTGTAGGTATATACATATAAATATATGGGGAATTATATCAATTCGACCAATGACCGATCCTCAACTTCCTAAATGTGGTTCGCGATTTTTAAATTTATTCTTCCATATTAAAAATGCATATAGAATTTTTTTCAGATTTTTTTTAACATTGTTTTTTAATTATAAATAATTAAAGCTAAACAAAAAACGCCATTTTTTTTAACAATACTGCGATAAACAAGAAAATTTTGGTCAAATGAATAAAAAATTTGCAGTTCATCGCAGTATTAAAAAAAATTCAGATTAAAAAAAATGGCATTTTTTGTTCAGCTTTAAATATTTCTAATAAAAAAACGACGTTGAAAAAAAATCTGAAATAAATTCTACATGCTTTTTTTTACGTGTAAGAATAACTCAAAAATGGCGAACCATATTTGGGAAGTTAAGGGTCGACTTATGATCGAATTGGTATGGAATGCCCTAGGGATGGTGAATATTCAACTAAAAATGTCTTCAGAATATTTTTCCATTTCAATAACTGTCAATAATACGATCATGAATTAATTAAATATACTTTTAGTAATTAAAAAAAAATGTAACATAGAAATTTCATACAACTACTTACAATTATTCAGAGCGAAATATATTTTGAATACACTGAAAAAAAAAAAATGTCATTGATTCAATAAATCCACGTTTGTGGGCAGCCAAAAGAAGTATTTTTGAATAAACTCTAGTTCTTATTCGTTCAATCCTATTTAACATTGAAATAATGAAATATTATTTTGCATATTTTATACTTATTTTTTCGATTTCGTATGGAATTGGAGGAATTAGAATTCAAATTAAGTTGATAACGCTTGATTTTCGCAGCAAACGATGGATTTATTGAATCAATGATTTTTTTGTTCAGTGTAGAATTTTATTCGAATATTGCCCATCACGGGATGATCCCATGGATATTTTTAATCCAAGATTTAATGATGATAAAATTTGAGTATCGAGTTAATGAATAAAAATCTGCGAATAATGGAATGGAGGACAAAAGCGTACGTAACGGGAGGACTAGTAAAGATCCAACGGGCTCGTATAATCTTGTTATTTTCTAGTGATGCATTTATTCAAGCTCAACATCAAATAGCCCGGTGGACGAGTGAAGGGGGTGGAGGTGGAGGAAGTTCAAGCGTGCGTATCGGAGGGAGTGTTCAACATCGTCCACCCCAACAGCCGCCACCCCCGCCCTTACAACTTCCAACATCAGGAAGATCCGCAGCGCCTGGCTCCTCATCGGCGGCAGCAGTCGCAGCAGTTGCAGCAAAGGTCCTAGAAAAAATGGGCCATCAAGTAATACATCAGTTGCAGCTGCAGCAAAAGGAAAAACAGCAACAGCAAAAACTGCCGGCGGAAAAACTGCCAATAAAAGAACGTGGCTATTATCCATCCCCGCCCCACACTGACAACGGCCTCGATTACGATAACGACGATGACGATGACGATGACGATGACGATGATAACGATAAAAATGACAATGACGATGATAACGACAACAAGTTAGACTACGATAAAAAAATAAACGAGGCCGTTAATGCTCAATCCCATCAAGATATAAAGATATTAAATAATAATGATAAAAAAAAGAATGCGAGAAAGAGGATAATGAGTTTGTTGAAAAACCCCGAGAATAATGAGGAGGATACGACGACGACGATACGTGAAATCGATGTGAATCACTTGCCTAATATTAACAAACGCCCTCTAGACGATAAATATAGTCTAGAATGTAACATAATGATGAATAACGGTGGTAATAAATCGTCGAATATTGCCACGACGACGACGAAGTGCGACGACGAGGTTTACGACGACGATGATTTAAGTAAAAATAATACGAGCAACAACACTAGTGATAACGAAAATACTGCCCTACTGCCCCCTTCGCATTTTCCTGAGTACAAGCATTGATAATTATTAATCGATGACAGATAGTGTCGGAAGAGAGAGACAAACAACCAGAAACAACATGAATTTCAAAGCTGGATGATAACAACAACATTATTATTATATATATTATTATATAGTGGTGTGATTTAATCTCGAACTCGCATTTTATACTGAATAGTGTAAATAACGATAAACTATAATTGCAACACACACAACAGGTATTAAAATTATAATTAAATTAAAATTAATCTATATATATATATATATACATTACATATATATATATATAAGAAATGTTTATTAATAAACATTAGTAAAACGAATTTGTTCATATCTTGCTGTACGTTCTTTCAAATTCCTCGTCGTTCTCCCTATTTTTTTACAGGCCATTTTTTTTCCTCTATTTTTTGGTTATATGGTGACGAAGATCGTGAATGAGATTCGCCTCGTTTTATGTCTTTTCAGCATAACTACATGTGTGAAACTGACAACTCTACAAATATTCCAACTTACTCGAAGACGATACTACATCGATAAGTACGAAACTCATTATGTATATCGAGAAATAATAAAAATCGTAATGTCAATAAATTGTGGATAAATTGTAACTACACTATTCCCAGTCGTCGTAACCTATAATTATCGGGAAAATATTGTCTCACACATGTTCGAAGCTAATATTCACATTCTAAAAAGAATTTTCCACTAAAATTTTTTACCCTCAGGTCGCGCCATTGACCTTCTTAGTGTAATGATTATATACTACTTTTCTCAAAATGATATTCTTTCATATAAATTAAATTTATTATAATAGACAGTAATTTTCATTTCATATTCTATATAAGATGACAAAATAATAAATGTTCACTTTGTAAAAATCAATGCAAATAATTAATTTCAATTCTCAAATTAGCGTTGTAATTGAAAGATAAATTGATGTAATAAAGCAAAGCATAAATTAGAAATAATATAACAATAACGGGTACATTGACACTTGCGGAAATTGGCATAATTAAACATAAAAAATATATAAAACGACAAATTTATGAATCACACAATTTAATATTAACGAAACAACGTCCAAAATGAATTCAAGATACAATTATCAATTCCAAAAGATCATCGTTATTTAGTGATTCAATAACATACACAAAATCTTATAACTAAAACATACACACAAGCACACATATTAAATAAATCAAGTCTTTAAGGTTCGTTCAAAAGCATTAACTCAGTAAGTAATATTGCACCAAAATTGATGTCTGTCAAATATTATATGTATATAAATGTCAAATTAAAGTAATAATGTACTCATCTTCTTAAGTTTGTATTTGTAGCGTATTTCCACTTCAAAAGAGGTAAATCCTGGCCAGGAATAACAGATAATGTGGTACAAATACTTTGTAAAATATAATATATATATATATATATATATATATATATATATGAGAGATATGATGGTAGAGTAAAAATAAAGATGTTATCTCGGCGATCGCCCGAGACTTTCTGGTGTCTCTCATAAGAGTCAATAGGTACCATGTATGAGGCCGAGTTAGATCGCCCCACCTATTGTTACATATTCCCGAAACTTCGATTCTCGGAAGCAGTTGATCGATACTCCGAGTAATATGAGAAATATAAATCTCCACATCAGCAAGATCTTCCCTGTACAGGATCGCCACGCTGGTCAACAGCCTGAACCCAAGCCGATTTTTCGGCCTGCCCCTTTCGTCCTTCAAGATGTCAATTAACCGCTTGCTCCAATATAATTAGTCGAGGGGGCTTCAATTCGACTGGTCACTTTGTTGTATACTTAATCCTAAGAAAAAGCTACGATTTGCACTACCTAAGTTATTTCTTTAAGTTGTATTTACTTATATTTCCTTCTCTTTATATTCTATATCAATATTCTTTATCTACATTACTTTTTGTAAAAGGGATCCTCCCGTTAAAATAAATAAACAAATAAATAAATAAATAAATAAAATATCAATTAGTACTATAATATTAGTCGTATTTAAGGATTGAAAACTTTTCACCGACTGGCGATTATCGCCATCTTTTTTTGTTTGTATTAATTTCCTGGTATTCGATAATGTGAGCGTATTCTTCGAAAGGCCGAAGACACTTTTCTGTAGAATTTATCGCTATAGTATCACTTAACTGATAATGTTATAGTTCGTTCAAAAATTCGCGACGACTTGAATTTTCTCCTTCTTCGTCGATTTGGTTGGGTTATACTTCGAATCTTATCACTGGCATAGAAATATTATATTCGACGTTGAAAAAAAATCTACAACACAACGTCGCTTTTATTTGTTTGTTACTGGTTCCGACTTCGATGCTTTCGTTTGATTGATTATAAGTGAAATACTGATTTAACTATTGTGCGATAACAACCTGGACTTTGCCCAAGGCGTTGCCAACACTATCTGTGTGTAGCTAATGCGAATTAGTAACAGAAACAGGTGCTGTATTTGAAAAAGCGACGCTGTATTTATCGGACCTTTGTTAATACGAGGAAAAAAAAACTATCCATCTTTATTAATATCATAGAAGTCGTAGCTTTCGCTGTGATCGAATATATTAAAGTTCAACGTGTCTGAAAAGTGCATCTGAGACTTTATAGACATTAAACAAACTTTAACATTGTCAAGTGATTGTTAAGTGATAGAATGGCGGTGAATTCTACAAAACAGTGCCTTTGCCCTCTCAAAACATACAACAACATTCATGAAAAATCTGGTGCCACATACGCGACGATGACCAAGGTCAAATATACATGGACAATCCATCATTTTAGCTGTCTTCGGCATAAAATGGGTGAAGCACTGAAATCGCCGACATTCTCAGCAGGAGCAAACAATGAATACAAATGGCAACTGGAAGGCTATCCAAATGGTAATAAAGCAGAAAACAGTGATTGTTTGTCGTTGTATTTGCGTTTCATCCCGAGCGAAAAATCCGAAGCAGAGGCCTCGTTCGGAATTTGTTTACTGGATGGCAAAAAAAAAGAAATTAATGTTTTGCGACCAGTAACTCCGATCAAGTTTGAAAAAGCGATGCCGAGTTTTGGATGGACCCAATTTGCGAAAAAAAGTTTCTTGCAGGATGCTGCAAATTGCCTCTTACTGGACGATTGTCTTACAATAATTTGTAATATATCTATCTACGAGAGTACTGCTGAAATAAGTGATTCAGTAGAGCTTAAAGTGCCGAAGTGTCGGTTGGTCGACGATTTAAGTGATTTATTCGAATCGCTGAAATTTCCCGATGTTACGCTTATCACTCCCAGCCGGGAATTCCAAGCGCATAAGTCGATCCTGGCAACGCGCAGTCCCGTGTTTTCGGCGATGTTCCAGCATGATATGTTGGAACAAAAGTTAAATCGAGTGGATATTTCCGACATGGATGACGCAGTATTGAAGGAATTGCTGCGATTCATCTACACGGGAAAGATAATGAATCTGGACAAGATGGCGGCCAGTCTCCTGGTGGCGGCTGACAAGTACCAACTCGAGAGACTTAAAGGCCTTTGCGAGAAAGCACTCAGCGAAAGTATCACAACTGAAAACGCTGCGAGTCTATTGTTACTCGGTGATGTTCATAGCTGCGTTCAATTGAAGGCACAAACTCTGAAATTCATTTGCGGCCATACAACGCGTGTTTTGGAATCTGCAAGCTACAAATCCATGCTCACTACACATCCATATTTGATGGACGAAATGTTCAAGAAATTCATCGCGGAAACCATCTCAACGAATTCGAATGTTGCTACTCCTAAATGATCAAGCAACCACAACGAGAAGAAAAAAAAACCAGCGTCCAGTTTTCGAAAAAAATTCATTTACATTTATGTTTTTAAAAAAATGTATTCGGATTTATGTTTAAAAAAAAAATTCAGTTTCATTTATGTTTTAAGAAAAATATATTTGCATTTATGTATTTTAAAAAATCCACTCACATTTATGTTTTTGAAAAGATTCATTCGCATTTATGTTTAAAAAAAAAATCATTTTCATTTATGTTTTAAAAAAAAAACATTTGCATTTATGTATTTTAAAAAATCCACTCGCATTTATGTTTTTTAAAATCTTATTCGCATTTATGTTTTTTAAAATCTTATTCGCATTTATGTTTTAAAAAAATTCTTTCGCATTTGTGTAAAAAAAATTAATTTACATTTATGTTTTTTTTATAATTCATATGCATTTATGTATTTCTTTGTGATCAAATACAATAAAAAGGTGAAAAAAACATTGACGGCCATTTTGATTTTGGCAGGCTTAGTAATATACGAATATTTTCATTCATTGTACGTATTCACCAAATATTCGAATGAACGTCCACTTGTTTATGTTGATACTACAATCGTGTATAATTTGAAGCATATCTGTAGCGTATTAACGAAGAATAATTAAAACTACGAAAAAGCCTGTTTTTACCGACTTCGGTCGGTAAAAACATGCTTCTACACTCGACCCCAGCATCCCCTTAAGGTGATGTGACACATGTTCGAAAACTGCTGGGAAACTGCAATCGGTATAAAAAACTGTAATCAAAACTACTCAGTGGCGCTTAATATTTAGATGAAAAAAATAGGTTTTACTCCGTCGTAGATAGACGAAGTCAAAGCTAATTTGCTTTTGTCTGAAATATTAACCGGCTTTGAGTAGATTTGATTACAGTTTTCGATATCGATTGCAGTTTTCGAACATGTGTCACATTACCTTAAGATGATGTGCTACTGCTCGGTCGGTAACAAAAACTGTAAAGCGTTGTTCTTGGTTACAATTAATATTTCAGGCAAAATACGAGAAGTGGATTGATGTTGTATGAGCGTTGGCCGTTATATGTGCAGCGTTGGGGGGGGGGGGGGGTTTGCTTCGGCAATGTGCGGTAAATACGAGAAGTACTGACTGCATCTTGGCACTCTGCAGTCAGTACTTCTCGACTTTTATTCGAAAAATCAACCGTGGCGACGAATAACACTTCGGGAAGATTCAGCTATCTCACTCGTACTTATGGCGATCTGAGAGAGACAGACGATATGTAACACATCACCTTAATTCCCTGGTTTTCGACAATGTGCACGTATTCTTCGAAAGGCCGAAGACACTTTTCTGTAGAAGTTATCGCTATACTATCACTTAACGGATAATGTTAAAGTTCGTTCAAAAATATAGAATTTATCGCTATACTATCACTTAACTGATAATGTTAAAGTTCGTTTAACAATTCGCGACGACTTGTATTTTCTCCTTCTTCGTCGATTTGGTTGGGTTATACTTCGAATCTTATCACTGGCATAGCAATACTCTTTCTTCTCGTATCCATCGAACGTGCGGCGTTGAAAAAAAAATCTGCAACACAACGTCGCTTTTATTTGTTTATTACTGGTTACGACTTCGATGCTTTCGTTTGATTGGTTCTACAGTGAAATGCTGAATTGACTATTCTGCGATAACAACCTGGACTTTGCCCAAGGCGTTGCCAACACTGTCTGTGTGTAGCTAATGCGAGTTAGTAAGAGAAGCCGATGCTGTATTTGAAAAAGCGACGATGTATTTATCGGACCTTTGTTAATACGAGGTGAAAAAATCTATCGATCTTTATTAATATCATAGAAGTCGTAGCTTTCGCTGTGATCGAATATATTAAAGTTCAACGTCTCTGAAACGTGCATCTGAGACTTTATAGACATTAAACAAACTTTAACATTGTCAAGTGATTGTTAAGTGATAGAATGGCGGTGAATTCTACAAAACAGTGCCTTCGGCCTCTCGCAACAGACAACAACGTTGATGAAAAATCTGGTGCCACATACGTGAAGATGACCAAGGTCAAATATACGTGGACAATCCATAATTTTAGCTGTCTACATAAAAAAGTGGGTGAAATACTGAATTCGCCGACATTCTCAGCAGGAGCAAACAATGAATACAAATGGCAATTGAACGCCTATCCAAACGGTGATAGATCAGAAAGCAGTGATCATTTGTCGTTGTATTTGCGTTTCGTCCCGAGCGAAAAATCCGAAGCAGAGGCCACGTTCACATTTTGCTTACTGGATGGCAAAAAAAAAGAAATTAACGTTCTTCGATTACTAGCGCCGAAGAAATTTGAAAAATCGTCGCTGTCTACTGGATGGAGCCAATTTGTGAAAAAAAGTTTCTTGCAGGATGCTGCAAATTGCCTCTTATTGGACGATAGTCTTACAATATCTTGTAATATATCTATCTACGAGGGTATTGCCGAAATAAGTGATTCAGAAGAGCTTAAAGTGCCGAAGTGTCGGTTGCTCGACGATTTAAGTGATTTATTCGAATCGATGAAATTTTCCGATGTTACGCTTATCACCCCCAGCCGGGAATTCCAAGCGCATAAGTTAATCCTGGCGACGCGCAGTCCCGTGTTTTCGGTCATGTTCCAGCATGATATGTTGGAACAAAAGACAAATCGAGTGGATATTACCGACATGGATGACGCAGTATTGACGGAATTGTTGCGATTCATCTACACGGAAAAGATAATGAATCTGGACAAGATGGCAGCCGGTCTCCTGGCGGCGGCTGACAAGTACCAACTCGAGAGACTTAAAGACCTTTGCGAGAAAGCACTCAGCCAAAGTATCACAACTGAAAACGCTGCGAGTCTATTGATACTCGGTGATCTTCACAACTGCGTTCAATTGAAGGCACGAGCTCTGAAATTCATTTGCACTGATACAAAGGAAGTTTTCGAAACTGCAAGCTACAAATCCATACTCGCTACACATCCACATCTGATGGCCGAAATTTTCAAGGACTTCATCAAGAAAACCATCTCAACGAATTCGAATGTTGCTACGCCTAAATGATCAAGCAACCACAGCGGGAAGAAAAAAAAAACAGCGTCCAGTCATATTTTCGAGAAAAATTCATTTACATTTATGTTTTTAAAAAAATTCATTCGCATTTATGTTTTAAAAAAAATTCATTTTCATTTATGTTTAAAAAAAAATACATTTGCATTTATGTATTTTAAAAAATCCACTCGCATTTATGTTTTTAAAAAAATTAATTCGCATTTATGTTTTAAAAAAAATTCATTTTTATTTATGTTTAAAAAAAAATACACTTGCATTTATGTATTTTAAAAAATCCACTCGCATTTATGCTTTTTAAAAAACTTATTCGCATTTATGTTTAAAAACAATTCTTTCGCATTTGTGTAAAAAAAATGAATTTACATTTATGTTTTTTTTTTATAATTCATACGCATTTATGTATTTTTGTGTGACCAAATACAATAAAAAGATGCATACAAATAAAGGTGCATCCTTTATTTCTAATGGACTTCCATGATTTTTCTTTTGTTAATTATTATTATCCAACCGTTAAACATATTTTGTATTTTTTTTTGTAGCCAGAGCTAAGGATGCACGAGATGCAGAACCCTGCAAATTGGCTCTTATCGGATAGTCTTACAATAGTTTGCGATATTTCAATCTGCGAGGGTAAATGTAGTCGTCGTAACCTATAATTATCCGGAAAATATTATCTCACGCATGTTCCAAACTAATATTCACATTCTAAAAAGAATTTTCCATTAAAATATCAATTAATACTATAATATTCGTCATATTTAACGATTGCAAACTTTTCACCGACTGGTGATTATCGGCATCTTTTTTTGTTTGCATTAATTCCCTGGTTTTCGACAATGTGAGCGTATTCTTCGAAAGGCCGAAGACACTTTTCTATAGAATTTATCGCTATACTATCACTTAACTGATAATGTTATAGTTCGTTCAAAAATTCGCGACGACATGAATTTTCTCCTTCGTCGATTTGGTTGGGTTATACTTCGAATCATATCACTGGCATAGAAATATTCTTTATTCTCGTGTCCATTGAACGTGCGACGTTGAAAAGAAAATCTACAACACAACGTCGCTTTTATTTGTTTGTTACTGGTTCCGACTTCGATGCTTTCGTTTGATTGGTTCTAAGGTGAAATGCTGATTGGCTGTTGTGCGATAACAACCTGGAATTTGTCCAAGGAGTTGGCAACACTGTCTGTGTGTAGCTAATGCGAGTTAGTAACAGAAGCCGGTGGGAGTCTCGCGCGAACCTCGCACGAGAACGGTTGTGTCTGCCATCGTGCCCTGTGTGTGCTGTACCTGTGAAACAGTTATATTGAGTTCTTATATATTTGTTTAACTACTTATTATCATCTTTATTACCTTCTATAATCGTCGTTGGAGATCTTCACCTGCAATATTCATCGGTCAATTTACTAATATTCTGGGTTTCCTTTCTGCAATTTTTTTCCTTTTTTTTTTTCTCCTATAATTTTTTTCCCAGAATCCTGCGATTTTACGTAAGTAATTTTCTCTCATTCTCTTTCATCTTTCCATTCATTTTTGTTTCTTTTTGTTGTTCACTTAACTCACTAGGCTAGACAAATTAATTTTAATTAAGTAGTGTTATTTGGAGTGCCGAGTATGGGGGAGGCGGATAACGGTCTTTACCGGTTACGCGACCTCGACTCCGGAGTCTCTCCTCCCGATAAAAGTAATATTAGTGAAACAGACGCTTCATCTCTGAGATCTAGATCGAGATCTCCTCTCGTAAAAAGAGGTAGAGGCAGAGGTAGGCCTAGAGAAAATTCTAGAGCTGTTTCCGTAATTTCTTCCAAGTCTCCTCTTGTCCCCCCTCTCGAGGGAGGTCAACTGGTAGAACCACAACAAACATCTATTGATATAATACCGGAGACACAAGAGTCTCAAGATCCGGACGGACTTCTGCCCAATAATGTAAACAATGAGGACGGTTTTTCTGCTGGTTTGGTACCTGAGGAGCCTAAGCTCCCTGCTAGCTCTAGCCGTGAGACGCGTGTTATACATGAATTAAGAAATAACAGATATAACGCTACTCACCTTGGTCCGTACACTGTGCATATTCAAGGCTCTGTCGCTGGTAACGAGATCGGTAAGATACCCCCTTTAACTACGGGTATGAAACTTTGTCGGAGATTCAAGAATATTCAGAACGTGAGTAAGATCGGCTTTAATAAGATTTCAGTGGATTTTAGCGTTGCGTCTTCAGCTAATAAATTCCTTGATAGCAATTTTGCAGAGACAAAAAACTGGAAGGCATTTATCCCTTCTTTTAAGATTATGCGTAAAGCAATTATTCGTGGCGTTGACCTCGACCTCTCGACGGATGATATTCGTTGCGGTTTGGAATCCGCGGTTAATATCAATAGGATTGAAAGAATTATGAGATTTAATAAAAAAGAACAGAATAGTATTCCAACGAGATCGGTCATCCTGTACTGCAGTGGCCAACAGATACCTCAGTCTATTAAGATCTTTAAAATGCGATTTCCAGTTGATCCGTTTGTTGATAAAGTCAAACGTTGTTTCTCGTGCCTAAGATTTAATCATTTTCGTAACCAGTGCAAAGGTCACCTTACATGCAGCAAATGCGCTGGTCGCCACAATGTCTCCGATTGCCAATCGAATGAGGTGCAGTGCATCAACTGTAATGGAGATCATGGTTCTCTTTCACAGGAGTGCCCTGAATTTATTTTCCAATCAGGTATTAAAAAAGTTATGGCATATCAGATGCTTGATTATAAATCAGCTAAGTCGATCATTATGAGGAACCCTTCAATTTTGGAAGATTTGCGAGTCGTTAATCAGGTACCTGATATTTCTATGGGCTCTTTTGCAGATGCTGTGTCTAGAGGTAACACAGGCCCAAGAGAAAAGCTGTATGCTGACCTCTTGAACCTGCCCTCGGTCCGTTCTGCGCATAGAAAGAGGAAGAGAACAACATCACCGGCTCCCTATATGCCTTCTCGTCTTCGTCCGGGATTGGAGGCTTCGGACTCCGCAGAGGTTACGACTAATCCGACCCCGGATAGTGGTGACATAGACGCTGTGAACGAGTCTCCGATTCAGGAGGTTGATGTAGAAATGGGAATTGAGTCCGAGGCGGATCTGATTATTCAAGGTATTCAGAACCTACCGACTGCTCCCCCGTACCAAGTTTCAGTCGAAACTGGAGTTTGGTTGTCGGTGGTTAATTCTGTCACGGACCGTGTTATGTCCGTTGCTGATCGTTATTCAGGTATCGATATTGGAATCCTTAAGGAGATTATGAGTGCTACTTCCTCCGAATTGGTGAAATGCGTAGAGGTCGACGGAGCTCTCAGTTCTTAATGGACTGTTTGAAGCCCCTGCTTTTTTTTCGGTTCGTGGTGTTCATGGATTCTCTCTTTCTCCAAGGTTTTGTTCCTAGCACTCAACTCAAATCCTTATGGCTATGCATTCCAGTATTAAAATAGTTCAATGGAACGCTCGTAGTATTGTTAATAAACGCCACGAAGTTCCAATACTCGCTAAATCTGCTGATATTATTTGTCTAAGTGAGACCTGGCTAAAAAACTCCAACTTTTTCTCTGTGAATGGATTCAGGACTATCAGACAAGACCGCCCCCATGATCGCGGTGGAGGTGGGGTTGCAATTTTAATAAAGAACTGTTTGCCATTTAAATCCATAGACACTAGGGCTATCTCCGCTTTGGGCTTTGAATGCGTAGGCTCCTCTGTATATATATCCAAGCACCTTAGCCTAAATATTTTCTCTTTATATCGAGACCCCAGAATAAATCTTTCGGCTGCTGGGTGGTCCCAGTTTATAGGCTTCTTCGAAAATTATAATAAAACCATAATCTGTGGCGATTTTAACGCCCATCATGATAACTGGTCTGGTTTAAATAACTCTCATGGTCTAAAGTTATATAACAGCCTTTTTGACTCGAATCTGATTACTCTGAATGACGGCTCCTCTACCATGGTCGGACGTCCTAACAGCTTACCCTCATCGCCGGACATTTCTTTCTGTACGCAGGATATTGCGATGGAGTGTTTTTGGTCGGTTGATCGGGACTCTTTGGGTAGCGATCACTTACCAATTCATATAGCGATCGGTGTTGATTTTGAAAGAAATATAGATTTTCAGAGGAAGCTAAAAACTAATGAGGTGGACTGGGAAACTTTTGGCAATCTTCTCTCTAACTCTATTGATGATAATACTCCTTGTAACACAAGTGCCGGGTTGTCGGAATCTTATACGAAGTTCTCCAACGATATTATCTCTGCTTGTTGTGCTGCAGGTGGACGTTTTACTTCCAATTCCTCCAAATCCTTCACCTCACCGGAGTGCCCTTGGTGGAATGACAACTGCACTAAGGCCGTAAACAACCGTATCCAAGCCCTTCTTAGATTCAAGAATGACAAATCTGTAAATAACTTCGCGGAAATCCAAAGACTTTCTGCTTTGGCAACGAAAACTCTTCGTAACGCTAAGAGACAATCTTATAAATCATTTTGTAATTCTATCAATAGTAATATGCCAATTAAATCGGCCTGGAATATCGTTAAAGGGTTCAAATCCCGGAATTCACCTGGTTCTCAGGATTCTGCCTTGGACCCGAGAGATCCTGCAGTTGCCTTAGCGGTAAATAATCTATGTCCTCCTTCTGCACCTCCTTTATTGACGCCCATTATGTACAAAGCCATTCCTTTTCTAGATGCTCCATTTAAAGATTGTGAATTGGCATATATTCTATCCCATCTGAAGCCCCGTTCCTCTCCTGGTCCAGATTGCATTAGTAATTCTATTATTTCAAAACTTCCTCCTCATGCAATTAAATTTTTACTTAAATTATACAACCAATTTTTTACCTTAAACGTTGTTCCAAGTGAGTGGAAATCCTACAATGTTTGTCTTATTCCGAAACCTGGTAATAAGGGCTTCCGGCCAATATCACTGGCGAATAATTTATTAAAAATCTTTGAAAGCTTGATTAAAAATCGCCTAGAATGGTGGATTGAAAATGACAAATATATTCCAAAATGTCAATATGGTTTTAGAAAAAACAAAGCTTGCACGGACAACCTAGCAATTCTTACTACCGATATCTATCTCGCTTTTGCCAAAAAACAGTTTTGTGGTGTTATCTGTCTTGATATAAAAGGGGCCTATGACTCAGTTATTCCTGAAATTTTAATCACAAACCTTCGGGCCCAGGGTATGTCGTCTCGGATTTGCAATATAATATATGGCATTATTTCCAACAGGAAACTCGTATTCCGCTCCCAGGGTTCCCGAATTGATACGAAGGTTACCAATATTGGGCTTCCTCAGGGTTCGGTGCTTAGCCCCTTACTTTTCAATATTTATGTTAGAGACATTCAGAACTGTCTCCCCGCCGATGTTAAATTTTTGCAATATGCGGATGACTGCGTGATGTATTCATCGTCGTCGAGTATCGAAATAGTCAAAGCGAATCTGATTCTTGCATTTAATAGAATTAACCAGTGGTTGGGAGATATTGGCCTTTCTCTGTCAGTCCCCAAGACTCAATTTACCATCTTTTCTAGGAAACAGTTTGACCCCCTTCAACATTCTCTTAATTTTGATTCCTTTAATATTCCTTTTTCTCCCTACTGCACGTTGCTTGGTGTTAAGCTTGATTATAAACTATCCTGGAGCGCCCATATTAAATATATATCCCAAAGAGCCAGCCAAGCATTAAACATCCTCAAAGCTCTTTCCTCGAGATCTTGGGGCGCCTCCCCTTCGCGTCTTTTCGCTTTTTATAAGGGCTATGTTAGAGCAATCATTGATTGGGGTTCGTGGCTTTATGGAAACGCTAATAGAAGCCTGTTATTAAAACTCGAGCGTATTCAATATGAGGCAATTAGAGTGTGTTTAGGCCTATTGAAAACTACCCCGCGTTCAATTATCTTGGCTGAAGCGGGTTTGCACCCGTTGCATTTCAGACGTCATCTCCTTATCTCGCGTTTTCTTTGTCGTGTGCTTGCCTCAGAAAGGCATCCGCTTATAAGTAAACTACAACTTTTAGATACCTATGTAACGCGTGCGAACTTATTTTCAAATAGATATATACCGGACTTATTAGTTTCCTTCCGGGAGTTACGTCTAGTAACACGTGACGTATATAAAGGCGAGGAACCAGTCTGCTTCCAATTTCCCTTTTTCTCACAATTTATTGAAATAACCCCGAATTTTTCATTTGGAATTACTCTCAGAAACTCAAACAATCCTGATATCCTACTCCAAAATTTTCTGTCACGTAATTGGCCTAATCATTCAGTCATATATACCGACGGTTCTAAATCGGAATTGTCATGCTCGGCTGCTTTCATCCGTATTGTACAAAACTGTATAGTCTCTTTCTCATTTTCGCTTAATCCAGCTATGTCAATTTTCTCGGCTGAAGCTGTTGCGATCTGGCGTGCCATTTTGCATTGTCGTCGAAACAGTTGCAAAATGTTAGTTGTGATTTCTGATAGTCTCTCTGTCCTCTCTGATATATCTAAACCTGGTCTTTCTCCATCCCGCAACTACATTATTCTTGAAATAAGGCTCCAAATAAAATTACTTTTGGACGAAGGAGGTTCTGTTGAGCTGGTATGGATCCCGGCCCATTGTGGCATTCGTGGTAATACGTTGGTAGATTCTCTAGCTGCCGGTAAAAATCGAGTAAATCTCCAGATGAATCCACTTAATTTGAAAATCCCGGTCTCGGATTTAATGGAAAAATACTGTATTATTGATCAAAACTCTGTTTTGGGTGCTCTTGGGTCTCTGCAGGTTTCTGATAGTGCATCATTATATTTCAATTCGATAGATCTTTGGAATGGTAAAGCATGGTGGCTACGGTTCAGGGAGAGTAGAAGATTGATCTGTTCAATTGCCAGAATTCGATCTTATCATTATAAAACAAGATCCTATTTTTTTCGTTTTAATATGGAAGAATCACCCATTTGCGAGTGTGGGCTGGCTCCTCAGGACATAGAACATCTGGTCTGGAGATGTGGCCGTTACACTGATGAGCGGCATATTCTAGAAAATGAACTCCGGAGACTTAAGGTTTTCCCCCCGTACTCGGTTCAGGCGTTGATACGGTCAGGAAATCCTTTCTTGTCCTTAATTGCGCGGTTTATATCTTCTTTAGAAAGAATCCCATAGAAGTTATTACTTTCAATAAGGATTTGTCTAGTCTAATCTCATATTTCCTATGTAATTATCCATTTGTCATTGTTTAACCTTTGTGGTCGTTATGTCTTTTCCCTATATGCATTTATGCATATCCCAAAAACAGGTTTTGTCTTGGTATCCTTATTCTGGCCGCTGGTTACTGGACCGAGCCAATGGTCGCGATTTTGCCTCAAGAGCCGTTAAGTCATTAACAAGATCTGCATTATCAACGAGGGATATCTCCTGAAGAAACTACAGGGTCACTCCACCTAGGGGCCAAGAGAATTTTAACTTCAATGAAGAGAGTGGCACAGGTCCCCAACGCGGGACGAGCCATCTAGGCTATAATAAAAATAAAAAAAAAACAGAAGCCGGTGCTGCATTTGACAAAGCGACGCTGTATTTATAGGACCTTCATTAATACGAGGAGAAAAAAATCTATCCATCTTTATTAATATCGTGAGTGATCGAATATATTAAAGTTCAACGTGTCTGAAACGTGCATCTGAGACTTTATAGACGCTAAACAAACTTTAACATTGTCAAGTGATTGTTAAGTGATAGAATGGCGGTGAATTCTACAAAACAGTGCCTTTGCCCTCTCAAAACATACAACAATATTCATGAAAAATCTAGTGCCACATACGCGAAGATTACCGAGGTCAAATATACGTGGACAATCCATAATTTTAGCTGTATTCAGAAACAAATGGGTGAAGAACTGAAATCGCCGGCATTCTCAGTAGGAGCAAACAATGAATACAAATGGGGATTGAAAGCCTATCCAAACGGTGATATAGCAGAATGCCGTGATTATTTGTCCTTGTACTTACATTTCATCCCGAGTGAAAAATCCGAAGTAGAGGCCATGGTCAGATTGTGCTTACTGGATGGCAAAAAAAAAGAAATTAACACAATGAATATTTATCCATTAACAACGCTGCACAAGTTTGATAAATCGTCGCCGAGAAGAGGATGGACCCGATTTGTGAAAAAAAGTTTTTTGCAGGATCCTGCTAATTGCCTCTTATTGGACGATTGTCTTACAATAATTTGTAATATATCTATCTACGAGGGTACAACCGAAATAACTGATTCAGAAGAGCTTAAAGTGCCGAAGTGTCGGTTGCTCGACGATTTAAGTGATTTATTCGAATCGCTGAAATTTCCCGATGTTACGCTTATCACTCCCAGCCGGGAATTCCAAGCGCATAAGTCGATCCTGGCAACGCGCAGTCCCGTGTTTTCGGCGATGTTCCAGCATGATATGTTGGAACAAAAGTTAAATCGAGTGGATATTACCGACATGGATGACGCAGTATTGCAGGAATTGCTGCGATTTATCTACACGGGAAAGATAATGAATCTGGACAAGATAGCGGCCAGTCTCCTGCTGGCGGCTGACAAGTACCAACTCGAGAGACTTAAAGGCCTTTGCGAGAAAGCACTCAGCGAAAGTATCACAACTGAAAACGCTGCGAGTCTATTGTTACTCGGTGATGTTCATAGCTGCGTTCAATTGAAGGCACACACTCTGAAATTCATTTGCGGCCATACAACGCGTGTTATGGAATCTGCAAGCTACAAATCCATGTTCGCTACACATCCATATTTGATAGACGAAATGTTCAAGAAATTCATCGCGGAAACCATCTCGACGGATTCGAATGTTGCTACTCCTAAATGATCAAGCAACCACAACGAAAAGAAAAAAAACCAGCGTCCAGTTATATTTTCGAAAAAAATTCATTTACATTTATGATTTTAAAAAAATTTATTCGGATTTATGTTTAAAAATAAAATTCAGTTTCATTTATGTTTTAAAAAAAATATATTTGCATTTATGTATTTTAAAAAATCCACTCTCATTTATGTTTTTAAAAAGATTCATTCGCATTTATGTTTTTAAAAAAATAGTTTTGTATTTAGGTTTAAAGAAAAATGAATTCACATTTATGTTTTTAAAAAAGCTTATTCGCATTTATGTTAAGAAAAAATTGTTTTGTATTTAGGTTTAAAGAAAAATTAATTCACATTTATGTTTTTAAAAAAGCTTATTCGCATTTATGTTAAGAAAAAATTCTTTCGCATTTGTTTTAAAAAAAATATATTTGCATTTATGTATTCAAAAAAATCCACTTGCATTTATGTTTTTAAAAAGATTCATTCGCATTTATGTTTTTAAAAAAGCTTATTCGCGTTTATGTTAAGAAAAAATTCTTTTGCATGTATTTTAAAAAAAATATATTTGCATCTATGTATTTAAAAAAATCCACTTGCATTTATGTTTTTAAAAAGATTCATTCGCATTTATGTTTTTAAAAAAGCTTATTTGCATTTATCTTAAGAAAAAATTCTTTCGCATTTGTTTTAAAAAAACTTAATTTGCATTTATGTTTTTCTAATAATACATATGCATTTATGTATTTCTTTCTGACCAAATACAATACCCTTTATTTACTACTAATGGACTTCCATGATTTTTCTTTTGTTAATTATTATTACTCAACCGTTAAACACATTTTGTATTTTTTTTTTTTGTAGCCAGAGCTAAGGATATACGAGATGAACTCTCAATCAAGGGCCTCTGATTTCTCAATTAAAAAATAATAGGTATATTATGAAACCAATGCTCCCTGCTAAAAAAGTACAATAGAAAATGATAGAAGAAAGGATTTTAGAACCAAAGTTACGACAGCTGTCGTATGACTTTGTTTCTGAATTCCTTTGTCTTCTATTATCTTTTATTGGATTTTTTCAGCAGGGATTCTAATCTGCTAGGAACATTGGCACAGCATGCGCTATCCGGTAATTTAAAACTGAACGATAACACGAGATAGTATTACCACCCAGTAAGGCACGAAGCCTTCTGCATCCATTTTTTGCCGTCTGTCTTACTGGGTACGAGATAGATGTTAAACAAACTTTAACATGATGGCCGCGGTCAGGAAAAACCGGGAAAAGTCAGGGGAATAAAAAATTGATCAGGGAAAAATCAGGGAATATCGAAATCAGTCAGGGAAAAATTAGATTGTTGCCAAAGTTTCAATAACTGAATAAAAATCCATAAAAGAAAGACTTGGAAAAAAAACAACCGGAAAATATTTGAAAAGAAAAAAAAACAAATAAAAGTTGATATAAACATTACAACATAAATCTATTCGAACAAATCGAAGCACTCAACAAAAAAGTTTAAAAAGTGTTATATATTACTAAAATAAGTATTACACTTCACATCAGTATTTAATCGGATTTAAAGCATTATAATTCAAAAGAACGTTTATGTTTTGAAAGAGAAAATATATCTTCAAAAGTACTATTCGTTGTTGATCGAGAAATAAATAACTTATCAAAAACACGTATCTGTTTTTAATACATTTTTTTTTTATTCGCGTTATAAATTTTTTAGTAGATGTCCTTAAAATTTCGGTCAGGGAAAATTCATAAATTTAGTCAGGGAAAAATCAGGGAATTTTTTCCGGAAAAAAATGGCTACCATGTTTAACATTGCCAAGTGATTGTTAAGTTATAAGATGGCGATGGATTCTACAAAAAAGTGCCTCGGCATCTCGAAGCATACAACACCAAGGTCAACTATACGTGGGCAATCCATAATTTTAGCTGTCTAATATAAATGGCAATTGAAAACCTATCCAAATGGTAATAAAGCAGAAAGCAGTGATTATATATGTCGTTGTTTTTGTATTTCATCCCGAGCGAAAAATTCGAAGCAGAGACCACATTCGGATTGTGTTTCCTGGAAGACAAAATGGATGATAGTCTTACAATAGTTTGCGATATATCAATCTGCGAGGGTATATGTATATCGAGAAATAACAAAAATCGTAATCTCAATAAATTTTGGATACATTGTAACTACTCTATTCCAGTCGTTGTAACCTATAATTATCTGGAAAATATTATCTCACGCATGTTCGAAGCTAATATTCACATTCTAAAAAGAATTTGCCATTAAAATATCAATGAATATTATAATATTGGTCGTATTTAAGGATTGCAGTTTTTTTTTGTTACCATCAGATGGTATAAAAAGAAAGAAACGTTGAGAACATAAAGTTCCCATAAGGATTGCAAACTTTTCACCGACTAGTGATTATCGCCATCTTTTTTTGTTTGTATTAATTTCCCGATTTTCGACAATACGAGCGTATTCTTCGAAAGGCCAAAAACACTGAATTTTCTCCTTCTTCGCCGATTTGGTTGGGTTATATTTCGAATCTTGTCACTGGCATAGAAATATTAATTACATGCGACATTGAAAAAAAAAATCTACAACGCAACATCGCTTTTATTTGTTTGTTACTGGTTCCGACTTCGATGCTTTCGTTTGATTGGTTCTGGGGTGAAATGCTGATTGGCTGTTGTGCGATGACAACCTCGAATTTGCCCAACAAGTTGGCAACACTGCATGTGTGTAGTTAATGCTGTTATATTAACAGAAGTCGGTGCTGCATTTGAAAAAGCGACGCTGTGTTTATCGTACCTTTATTAATACGAGGAGACAAAATGTATCCATCTTGATTAATATCATAGAAGATCTTAGCTTTCGCTGTGATCGAATCTATTAAAGTCCAACGTGTCTGCGACGTACATCTGAGAATTTATAGACGTTAAACAAACTTTAACATTGTCAAGTGGTTGTTAAGTTATAGGATGGCATCGAATTCTAAAAAACAGTGCCTTCGGCCTTTCAAAGCACACAACACCATTGGTGAAACATCCGGTGCCACATACGCGAAGATGACCAAGGTCAAATATACGTGGACAATCCATAATTTTAGCTGTCTTCAGAAAAAAATGGGTGAAGTACTGAAATCGCCGACATTCTCAGCAGGAGCAAACAATGAATACAAATGGGAATTGGAAGCCTATCCAAATGGTGATAAAGCAGAAAGTAGTGATTATTTGTCGTTGTATTTGTATTTCATCCCGAGCAAAAAATCTGAAGCAGAAGCCACGTACGTATTGTGTTTACTGAATGACAAAAAAAAAGAAAACAACGTTCTTCGAGCACCAACTCAGCACAAGTTTGCAAAATCGGCGTTGGGTCACGGATGGACCCAATTTGTGAAAAAAAGTTACTTGCAAAATCCTGCAAATTGCCTCTTATCGGACGATAGTCTTACAATAGTTTGCGATATATCAATCTGCGAGGGTACTGTCGAAATGACTGATTCAGAAGAGCTTAAAGCGCCGGAGTATAAGTTACTCGACGATTTAAGTGATTTGTTCGAAACGCAGAAATTTTCCGATGTTACGCTTATCACTCCCAGCCGGGAATTCCAAGCGCATAAGTTGATCCTGGCGACGCGCAGTCCCGTGTTTTCGGCGATGTTCCAGCATGATATGTTGGAACAAAAGTCAAATCGAGTGGATATTACCGACGTGGATGATGCAGTATTGAAGGAATTGCTGCGATTCATCTACACGGGAAAGATTATGAATCTCAACAAGATGGCGGACAGTCTTCTGATGGCGGCTGACAAGTACGCACTTGAGGAGCTTAAAGGCCTTTGTGCGAAATCACTCGTCAAGAGCATCACAATTCAAAACGCATCGGGTCTATTGATATTTGCTGATCGTCACAGCTGCGTTCAATTAAAGGCACGAGCTCTAACCTTCATTTGCGCCTATACAAAGGAAGTTTTCAAAACTGACAACTACAAATCCATGTGCAAAACACACCCGTACCTGATACACGAAATTCTTCAGGCATTCACGGCGACAAAAGTCTTATCGGGATCTACAGATGCTACGTCCTCCTAATTAATCGAACAACCACAACGAGACAAGAAAAAAACCATTGTTCCGTCATGTTAAAAAAAATTTATTCGAATTTATGTATCTTCGTGATGAAATATAATAATCTTTATTCTCAATGAAATTCCACGAGTTTTATTTTCTGAATTTTTTTTTCAACAGTCAAAGATGTTTTGTTATTTTTTTTTTTAGAATGCACGAGATAGACTCAATCAAGTGTCTTTGTCTCGGTTAAAAAATAAAAATAGGTATTGGCAGTTTGAAAATTTATGTTGGTAGCCTACAATTTTTTTATCGTTGGTATAACACACACACATTAATTTCTTCCCCAGATTCCTTCCTTCTTCTTCGATTTGATTGGGTTATACTTCGAATCTTATCACTGGCATAGAAATATTATATTCTTTCTTGTATCCAGTGAACATGCGACGTTGAGAAAAAATCTACAACGCAACAACATCGCTTTTATTTGTTTGTTATTGGTTCTGAGTTCGATGCTTTCGTTTGATTGGTTCTGGGCTGAAATGCTGATTGGCTGTTGTGCGATGACAACCTGAAATTTGCCCAAGAAGTTGGCAACACTGCATGTGTGTAGCTAATGCGAGTTAGTAACAGAAGCCGGTGCTGCATTTGAAAAAGCGACGCTGTGTTTATCGTATCTTTATTAATACGAGGAGACAGAATATATCCATCTTGATTAATATCATAGAAGATCTTAGCTTTCGCTGTGATCGAATATATTAAAGTTCAAAGTGTCTGCAACATACATCTGAGACTTTATAGACGTTAAACAAACTTTAACATTGTTAAGTGATAGAATGGCGGTGAATTCTACAAAACAGTGCCTTCGGCCTCTCGAAGCATACAACAACGTTGATGAAAAATCTGGTGCTACATACGTGAAGACGACGAAGGTCAAATATACGTGGACAATCCATAATTTTAGCTGTCTTCAGAATGAAACGGGTGAAGCACTGAAATCGCCGATATTCTCAGCAGGAGCGAACAATGAATACAAATGGCAACTGGAAGCCTATCCAAATGGTTATAAAGCAGAAAGCCGTGATTATTTGTCGTTATTTCTGGATTTCATCCCGAGCGAAAAATCCGAACTACAGGGCACGTTCGGTATGTGCTTACTGGATGGCGAAAAAAAAAAAGACGTTTTGCGACGAGAAACTTCGATCAAGTTTGGAAAATTGGTGCCGGATTATGGATGGACCCAATTTGCGAAAAAAAGTTTCTTGCAAGATCCTGCAAATCGCCTCTTATCGGACGATAGTCTTACAATAGTTTGCGATATATCAATCTGCGAGGGTACTGTCGGTATAAGTGATACAGAAGAGCCTAAAGTGCCGGAGTGTCGGTTGGCCGACGATTTAGGTGATTTATTCAAATCGTTGAAATTTTCCGATGTTACGCTTATCACTCCCAGCCAGGAATTCCAAGCGCATAAGTCGATCCTGGCGACGCGCAGTCCCGTGTTTGCGGCGATGTTCCAGCATGATATGTTGGAACAAAAGTTAAATCGAGTCGATATTACCGACATGGATGACGCAGTATTGAAGGAATTGCTGCGATTTATCTACACGGGAAAGATAATGAATTTGGACAAGATGGCGGTCAGTCTCCTGGTGGCGGCTGACAAGTACCAACTCGAGAGACTTAAAGGCCTTTGCGAGAAAGCACTCAGCGAATGTATCAGAACTGAAAACGCTGCGAATCTATTGAGATTCGGTGATGTTTATAGCTGCGTTCGATTGAAAGCACTGGCTCTGACATTCATTCGCGCGTATACAAAGGAAGTTTTCGAAACTGAAAGCTACAAATCCATGTGCATAACACATCCGTACCTGATACACGAAATTCTTCAGGCATTCACGGCGACAAAAGTTTCATCGGGATCTAAAGATGCTACGTCCTCTTAATTAATCGAACAACCACAACGAGACAAGAAAAAAACCATTATTCCGTCATATTAAAAAATATTCATTCGAATTTATGTATCTTCGTGATGAAATATAATAATCTTTATTCTCAATGAAATTCCACGAGTTTTATTTTCTCATTTATTATTATTCAACAAAGATATTCTGTTATTTTTTTTTTAGTATTCATGAGATAGACTCCACCAAGTGTCTAAAAAATAAGAATAGGTATGTAACTTGGCATTGGCAGTTTGAAAATTTATGTTGGTAGCCTACAATTTTTTTTATCGTTTGTATTACACACACACATTAATTGTTTCCCCAGATTCCTTCCTTTACTATACTAAAAAGGTATTAAAAAAAAATCTTCCTTTTCAATAGTAGTTATTCCTCTAATGTAACGAAAATGCTTCATTGACAGTTGAAGAATTGACATTAAACACACGAAAGAACAATAAGCGTTTTGCTTTCGTTGTCATTCAACTCCGTCAAGTTAATCAGCCAACTTTATTTATTTCTTCCTTTTTTTCATCGTTCGAGAATGATTTATCGTCTATTAAGAACCTTCAAACAGGTCAATAGTTTTTTTTTTCTTTTTTTTTTTTCAAAAACATAAATGGAAATGCAACGTGAAGTTGGCCGGTGAAAAAAAAATTTAAAAAATAATGTTTGCCGGCTAACTTCACGGAGCTTCTTTGATTTCTTTTTCAACGTCACTCCTGCGTTGCAGTTAAAACGTAGCTAACTTCATGCTGAACTCGAACCTGCACTCGAATCGCTGCCAACTTCACGCAATAGTTTTTTCTTTTTTTTTTCAAAAATATAAATGGAAATGCAACGTGAAGTTGGCCGGTGAAAAAAAAAATGTATGTTTACCGTCTAATTTCACGGAGCTTCTTTGATTTTTTTTTTTCAACGTCACTCCTGCGTTGCAGTTAAAATGTAGCTAACTTCATGCTGAACTCGAATCTGCACTCGAATCGCTACCAACTTCACGCAACAGTTTTTTTTTTTTTTTTTTTTTTTTTTTTTTTTTTTTTTTTCAAAAATATAAATGGAAATGCAACGTGAAGTTGGCCTGTGAAAAAAAAATTTTTTAAATAATGTTTGCCGGCTAACTTCACGGAGCTTCTTCAACTTCACGCAACAGTTTGTTTTTTTTTTTTTTTTTTTTTTTTTCAAAAATATAAATGGAAATGCAACGTGAAGTTGGCCTGTGAAAAAAATTTTTTTTAAATAATGTTTGCCGGCTAACTTCACGGAGCTTCTTTGATTTTTTTTTCAAAGTCACTCCTACGTTGCAGTTAAAACGTAGCTAACTTCATGCTGAACTGGAACCTGCACTCGAATCGCTGCCAACTTCACGCAATAGTTTTTTTTTTTTTTTTTCAAAAATGTAAATGGAAATGCAACGTGAAGTTGGCCGGTGAAAAAAAAAGTATGTTTACCGGCTAATTTCACGGAGCTTCTTTGATTTTTTTTTTTTCAACGTCACTCCTGCGTTGCAGTTAAAACGTAGCTAACTTCATGCTGAACTCGAATTTGCACTCGAATCGCTGCCAACTTCACGCTCTCGTGACATATGTGTGCACGTGCTGGTTTCGCGTTATTTAAAATTATTATGTTAATGTTTAAGTGATTTAAAGTGCGTCAAACCGAACGTGTAGTTTAAGTTTTTGTTCGTCGAACAAGTGGACTTTTTTCAAGCAGCAAAATGAGTACGATTCTGGAAAAAATTGCGGCGATCGAGTCCGAGGTAACCTATAAATGCATAGCATATAATTTCGCACCGCTTCTTACTATTTTTATCGCTCGTGTCTCTACAAAAACGTGAAAACGTATTCTTCGCTTTAAGTTCCAAACATGGTTTTGGAGTGCAGCTTCACATTTTTCTCCCCGTTTATCGACGTTATTTTTTGTAACTTTTTGAAACTATTCAAGTAAAAAAAAAAAAAAAAAAAATGTTCTTCGTAGATGGGCCGAACGCAGAAGAACAAGGCGACCTCTGGTCACTTGGCGATGCTCAAAGCGAAGCTTGCCAAGTTGAGACGAGAGCTCATCACTCCAAAAGGTGGCGGCGGAGGTGGCGAAGCTGGTTTCGAAGTCGCTAAGACCGGAGATGCACGAATAGGTTTCGTTGGTAAGAAATGATAATCACTCTGCATTTTTCATTATGTTTTCTCAGGAAAGACTTGAAATTTAATCTTCGACACTTGAAAATCCATTTTTATTATGATAAAACATTTATTTTCATATTTCGCTGCTAATCGCGGATCGGCTATATTTTATGCGAATGTGCGAGTGTAAAGCGCTCCAATCCCCTTAAGCTATACTTTTACTACCCTTCAGAGCTCGTCTATTCGTAATTTCAGGATTTCCATCAGTCGGCAAATCCACGTTGCTTAGTACATTAGCGGGTGTGTATTCCGAAGTCGCGGCGTATGAATTTACCACCCTAACGACTGTTCCTGGATGTATCAAGTACAAGGGCGCTAAGATCCAAGTAAATAACTATTTATTTATGCATTAAAATGAGTTTCCATCAAAGATATTCATTAGAAATATTTTTTATTTGTAATTTTGAATAAATTTCCAGCTTCTGGATTTGCCTGGTATCATCGAAGGTGCTAAGGACGGAAAAGGTAGAGGAAGGCAGGTAATAGCTGTGGCACGAACGTGCAGCTTAATATTCATAGTCCTGGATGTTCTAAAGCCGTTGGGCCACAAACGATTGATAGAACACGAATTGGAGGGTTTCGGTCTTAGGCTGAACAAACAACCGCCCAATATAAATTTCCGTAAAAAAGATAAAGGCGGTATCAATCTACAGACAATGGTGAGTTTTTACCAATCTATTAATCTGTTAATTGAAGATTTTTCATTCATTTTTTAACAAATTAAAAAATTTTATACAATAATTTTCATTGATGTTCATGTTATTTAATTTAAACTCGTGTTAAAACGATAGATCTATCAGTCGTATGAATATTTATTGATTACAAAGATTTTAACACCCCAACAAATCAGTGTGAACCATTAATTTATCGATTTTAAAAAGTTATTTTTATTGCAAATATATTAATTGATATCTAAAAATCACAGAGTGGATTAAAACGAACGGGGAAAGAATTGTACGGGGTTTCGGTCTTTACTCATAGTTATTTGAAGCTACTGTACTTGTTTTATCAATTGAAATTCTACCTCGATAGTTATATTATTTCGTTATTATCTTCGTTAATCAATTACTATTTTTTATCAACTGTTAATACACTGAAGAGTCTTTTTTTTCCCCCTTTTGCTTCCTCATAGAGGAAGCTTTGTTTTCATGAACTAATTTTTTTTCGAGATTTTTATGTCAGTACACTCAGAATGGGCCAAAACATCGAGAAAAGTGATTTAGAAAAAATGTCTGTGTGTGTGTGTGTGTGTGTGTATGTGTGTATGTATGTTACACGATCGAGAAATGTAAACCTTTATAACTCGGAAATGCCTTGAGATATCAAGCAGGAATTTGGACCATAGATAGAGGGATCAAGCCTCATCGTTCATACAGATTTTTGTTAAAATCCACTTCATCGTTAAATCATTACGCGTTTTTTAATTCTTTGAAAAATGTCTGTTTACGCGATAACTCTTTCAATTTTCGAGATATTGATCTTAAAATTGGTATGAATATGAGCTTTCATACGCCGGTGATCGCTATTGAATTTGGTTAAGATCGGTTGAACCGTTAAAATTTAATGATGTTTTGAATTTTTCAAAAAATTGACATTATCGCTCTATTGTAACTTTTCCAAAACTTAAGAGAGCGAGCTCAAATTTTGTATATAAATGAAACAATATTCAGCCATTATATATGTAAAATTTAGCGGCGAACGGTATGAAATTTTTGATTTTATGGAATATTGAATTATTTTTAAAAATATACACGATCTCACATTTTTATTTAGAGTCGTCAACAATGGATTTGATTGTCGATCCTTATGCTCGCTGATACGCTTAAAGGAGGAAGGCAGGGTGTACCGTAATAACGAAATCTTTGTGGTTCCTTTTTTTCGCATTAATTTTGTCTACTACAGCTGATTACCGAGAATATCTCGCCTAGGGAACGAGTATGCCGTTAATTTGGACCTATTTGGTTGCTCTGCCGCCACCTTTAAACGCAATATGTCGAAATTGTTTCCGGTGAACGAAGACTCGCTAGTTTAAGCCGATAATTGTCGGCTCCGTATATCGTAAAACAGACTTTCATCATAGATCACCCGCACCTCATAGTTCTAATATTGTACTATATCTTCTGAGAAAAAAGATAAAGCCAGTCATAAGCTAAAAAAACAAATGTATAAATTGTGATCCACCGTTACCTACTAGTTGTTTTGGATATCACATCCTGTAAATGGGCGTTGCCCGTATTAATTATAATAAATAAATAAATAAATAAATAAAAAATATACATTATCACATTCACTTTCGGAAACGCTCTAATAATCACGAAATAACGTAATAACGAAATAGAAAAAGCGAATCCACAACATGTATATTTATCTAATTAAAACAAGGACGCAAAGTAAAACCTTGCACATTGCTTCCTCATTATTTTTCGCGTTTTACAAAGCTTCCTCTAAGAGGAAGCCAAAAATTGAATAACATACTTCCTCATAGAGGTAGCTTTGTAAAACTCGAAAAATAATGAGGAAGCTATGTGCAAGGTTCTACTTTGCATCCTTTTGTTTTGTTGTCTAATGTTAGAGGAGCAATGTACATTATTATAATTATAATTATTAATATCTACAAAATCAATTGTTACAGAGAAATTTGATATCACAAAACTAGTTCTGTCCCTTTCGCATTTATACACGTTTCATATTTCCTTAAGGAGGTGGCAGCCTCTGTAATTAACGCTATAGATTTGTCGTGTGGTGAATATTTGCGAGAAAAATGTTGCCTATCGCGCAAACGTTTACAGATCAACAGATTAAGGCATTGTTGTAATTTTGTGTTTTTCAGTGTGCACAATCTGAGCTCGATCTAGACACAGTGAAATCGATTCTATCCGAATACAAAATACACAATGCCGACATAACTCTACGCTACGACGCAACGTCCGACGATCTCATCGACGTTATCGAGGGTAATCGTGTCTACGTTCCCTGCATCTACTTGCTCAATAAAATAGGTAATCATTTTTACAAAAATTCTAAATAATTTAGACATAGAACGTGTCGAATTTTTAACGATTTTATTTTGTTCAACAGACCAGATAAGTATCGAGGAGTTGGACGTTATTTATAAAATACCACATTGCGTACCTATCTCCGCACATCACAAGTGGAACTTTGACGATTTGCTCGAAAAGATGTGGGACTACTTGAAACTCGTTAGAATGTGAGTTTTTGTTATATCGAATTATTAATAATTTCCACTGCAATCAATTATTTTTTATTAAATTAGAATAATTATTAGAAAGTAAAATACTTATTTTTGCACCTTTTGTGATGGAATTCACAACTGTACAAAGTTAGCCAAGCGTACGTTAGTTTTTAATTTTATTCATAAAATATCATGCAAAAAGATTTTGCGAAAAATAAAATTTGTAAACGTTGAATTACAAAGATTATTTTAATACTTCTATTAAAATCGTAAGAAAAATTAAATCATAAAAAACGTTGGATTACAAAAATAATTTTAATATTTCTATTAAAATCATAAGAAAAATTAAATCATAAAAAAGTTTAATTACAAAAATAATTTTAATATTTCTATTAAAATCATAAGAAAAATTAAATTATAAAAAACGTTGAATTACAAAAATAATTTTAATATTTCTATTAAAATCATAAGAAAAATTAAATCATAAAAAAGTTTAATTACAAAAATAATTTTAATACTTCTATTAAAATCATAAGAAAAATTAAATCAAAAAACGTTGAATTACAAAAATAATTTTAGTATTTCTATTAAAATCATAACAAAAATTCAATCATAAAAAACGTTGAATTTCAAAAATAATTTTAATATTTCTATTAAAATCATAACAAAAATTAAATCATAAAAAACGTTGAATTACAAAAGATATTGTAATACTTCTATTAAAATCATAACAAAAATAATTTTAGCACTTCTACTAAAATAATTTTTGTTATTTTACACAAATAGATGAATTTGATAGGCTCAACGATTTTTTAAATTCGTTTGTTATTAGTTACACGAAACCGAAGGGTCAATTGCCGGATTACAATTCTCCCGTTGTACTGAATACCGACAGGCGAACTGTCGAAGATTTTTGCAACAAACTTCACCGATCGATCGCCAAGGAGTTTAAATAGTAAGTGAAATTAATACCTTTTTCTCAAGCTTAAATCGTCGAATTTTCTGTAATGTTTATTGATTAATTTTACAGCGCATTAGTTTGGGGATCGTCGGTCAAGCATCAGCCGCAAAAAGTCGGCAAGGATCATGTACTCTGCGACGAGGACGTCGTACAAGTTGTGAAAAAAGTGTGATTGTTTAACTTTTTCCTTTTTATATTATTATTAAAATATTCGTTTAAGAAATACAAGTATGAAAATTGACTAACTACACAAGTATAAAATTACGAAGAAACACGTCGGAAATATAGAGATCGATTTATGCTTTTGCAACGATCGAATTCTGTATTGTTTTCGAATTATTTCGAAAACGTTTTTAAAGAGGATGATAAAAAAAAAGGAACCGCTCACCATTAATTACAGAGATTTTAGCACATATTCCTTCCGCTGTTGATCCAACAATTTTTCGAGATGCTCGCATCTTTCTCTCATGTCGTTCGCGTCTCTCGTCACGTTCTTTATCGCCAAATCCTTTTGCGTTACAATCAGTTTTATTCTGCACGGAAAATGGCAATAAAATGATAATTTTATTAGCAATAAAATGATAATTTTAAATCGATCGTTTTCTTAAAACGTTGATAAGTGGCTTGAAATTAATACGATAAACACCTGCTGTATAATTGAGCCATCACGGAATCTCTGTTAGCGTTGTTTTGCGTTAGTTCGCGATACAACGAAGCGATTTTGTCCTCGAGTTCGCGTTTTTCCGATTCGATCTCCTGTCGAGCTATTCTTTTTGCCTGGTCCCTTTCCAAGGTTAATTTCTCTATCATCTGCTCGCGAACAAACGAAAAATAGAGTTAAGAATTAAGATTGTAAGTGCTTCAATAATTAGAGAAAAACGAATTAGCAAATTTATCGATAATTATTCGCTCGAATATTAATTCCTTCGTTATTTAGTATTTAAAAAAAAACAAATTCTTAATTCCACTAGGAATTAAAAACTGACCGATAATTAAATTCCTAATCGCATTAAATCTGCCGATCTCTAATTTCTCGAGCTAATGGGTAAAAATTAAAAAATGTAAATTCAAAGTATAAAAACAATTTTACCTGTTTAGCTTCGTTCAAATCGGCGGTAAATTGACGAAATCTCTCTTCCGATTCTCCGATGTATTTTTCGTGTCCCTCTAACTTTTGTTGTGCATTTGACAATTTATTTCTAAGCAATTTGATTTGTTCACTTGCTTCTTGAAGCTCAGATTCGTATTTTTCTTTCGTGCATCTACAATTACGAAAATTAATGTATCCAATACTTTTTATTTGGCAGTAAATTCGTAGTGAACGATAAAATTAATGGTACGAACCGCAATTTATTTTCCCAGCTTTTTTGCAGATTCGTTTTCATATCGCGCGTCTCTTTTTCGAGCCTAGCGATTGCAAGTTCGATTTGTCGATCCCTTTCGCGATTGCACTCGTCCATTATTCTAGCTTGTGCCATTTCGAATTTGCTGTTTTGTTGTCTTCGATAATTCTCAATCCAAACCTCGCGCTCTGCCTGCAATGATTCTTCGAGCGTTCGCTTTTCGATCTGGTGTTGCCTAATAAGCATTTCTGTCTTCTCCTGCAATTAAAAACTTTAATTATTATAAAAACCTTAATTTTAATTTAATAAAAACAAATAATGTTACGTGAAATTGCGAAGACGTTTGCTTGATGACCAAATCTCGCTCTTCGTCCCTTCTCGCTTGTTCCTCGGCAAATCGTTTCTTCTCCAATTGCAATTCCTCGAAGAATTTTCGCTGTTGAGCTTGGATAAGAGTTTCTTGCTCGTCAAATTTTTCTTGGAATCTAATTGAACGTCGAAAAAAGATTATAGACATTTGCTTTAAAAAATAACGGGAGATATTATTAATTTATACATAACATTTTGTAAAAATTTAAGGACTCAAGGATATTTAATAGTTTGGTGTAAGAACTTGCCTAATTCGTAGAGCTTCTCGCTCGTTTGCCACTATTTTATCGTGACTTGCAGTGAGTTCGAGTCGTAATTGTTCCAACTGTTGATTCGATCGTCTAATAGTCCTTAATTCAACGTCCTGAAGTTCCTTCATGTGGGTACTTCGAATATCCTGAATCTCTTGCTGATGCTGTTCGACCATGCCTCGCAATTCTGGCTCTAAACCTTTTACAGTCATTTCCTATAAATTTACAAAAGTTTTTTAAAAAACGTGTTTTAATATCCCACTACAAATGGTGAAAATTAATGGTAATTATAAATATTAATAAAGTTAATAGTAGATCTTAATTTTACCTTAATTTTAGAAAATTCTACTTCTTTTATTTAATTCTAGAAAATTTTGCTTCTATTATTTCATTTTTATTTTACCTTAATTTTAGAAAATTTCGCTTTTATTTCATTTTTATTTTATTTTAATTTTAGAAAATTTTGCTTCTTTTATTTCATTTTTATTTTACCTTAATTTTAGAAAATTTTGCTTCTTTTATTTCATTTTTATTTTACCTTAATTTTAGAAAATTTTGCTTCTATTATTTCATTTTTATTTTACCTTAATTTTAGAAAATTTTGCTTTTATTTCATTTTTATTTTACTTTAATTTTAGAAAATTCTGCTTCTTTTATTTTATTTTTATTTTACCTTAATTTTTGAAAATTTTGCTTCTTTTATTTCATTTTTATTTTACTTTAGTTTTAGAAAATTTTGCTTCTTTTATTTCATTTTTATTTTACTTTAATTTTAGAAAATTTTGCTTTTTTTATTTCATTTTTATTTTACCTTAATTTTAGAAAATTTTACTTCTTTTATTTCATTTTTATTTTACCTTAAATTTAGAAAACTTTGCTTCTTTTATTTCATTTTTATTTTACTTTAATTTTAGAAAATTTTGCTTCTATTATTTTATTTTTATTTTACCTTAATTTTAGAAAATTCTGCTTCTATTATTTCATTTTTATTCTACTTTAATATTAGAAAATTTTGCTTCTATTATTTTAATTTCATTTAACTGTAATTTTAGAAAATTCTGCTTTTATTTTATTTTCAATTTACCTTCATTTTAGAAAATGTTGCGTCTTTTATTTCATTTTTATTTTAGTTTAATTTTAGAAAATTTTGCTTCTATTATTTTATTTTTATTTCACCTCAATTTTAAAAAATTCTGCTTCTATTATTTTATTTTTATTTTACTTTAATTTTAGAAAATTCTGCTTTTATTTTATTTTTATTTTACCTTAATTTTAGAAAATTATTCTCGGGAATATTATTCCATTTTTATTTTTCTTTAATTTTAGAAGGTTTTGCTTCTAAAGATTATTTTATTTTACCTTAATTTTCGAAGTTTTTGCTTCCAACCATCGTTCCCTTCGGACTTTTTCCGAAGCTGCACAGAGTTCTCTCGCTCTTTGCAATTCCACTGCATGTCTGTCTAAAAGACATTTTAAATCTCGCTGTTGTTTCGTTTCGGATTCTTTAATTTTGTGAGCCAGAGCGTTGCACTTTTCCGTGAGATCTTTTTTTTCCGCTATCAGTTGCTCAATAAATTTCTGGTGTCTCTTCACCACCGCCTGATACTTTGTCTTTTGTGCTTGAATCTCCGTTGAATTTTCTTTCTTCATTTTCTCTATTTTCTCGCAGGCGATTTTTCGCTCGTTTTTTAATTCATCCTTAAGGACCTTTATCGTCGCCTCGCGATCTTCTAACTGCAGTTGAGCAGTTGCCAGTTCTTCTTTCAATGTTTCAGGGTGTTGAGAAATTTTTTTCAATTCTGGCCTTCGTTTATTCAAAAAGTTCATTAATTTTTCCAATGTCGAAGAGCATTTAAATATACAATAAAAAATATATACTTAAAGGATACAAAATAATTTTTATTACATTTTTCTAAACGTAATCATCACACTTAAAGATAATTATTGCCAATTAAAATCATTTTACTTAACAAGAAATAAATAATTCTCGATTTTAACAGAGTAATTCAGAAAAAAATTCTGACTCACCTTTTGGATCGATTTTTTGTAACACAAAATTCTGGAATTTCAGTATTCTGCTCCAAAGTCCCAAGAAAGCTCATAATATCCTCATAAGTTGATCCATTTGAGATACAAATATTTTTGGAGTCATCTTTCTCTGGTTGATCCTGAAAATGAACGCAAAACATTTTTCTTTTAATGCAAAATTCTTTTAGAAAATAAATATATTTAAAAAAATACTTACTTGATCAAGATACTTGGAGGAAAATTGATTTCCATCATTTTTTCCAAATCCCAGAGAAGATTTAAGAGGATTCTCTTGATTGTAAAGAATTTCACCTCCTATGCTCATATTTTGCTCCAAATCACTAATCATGTTGCACAGTTGTTGAAAAGAGGATGTGTCAGGTTGTATTACATTTTGGTTGCAATCACTAGCTGGATTTAAACCCTTTACATCATTTTCCAGATCCCGAATAGTCTTGTCGACTTCCATGGAATTATTTTCAGGATCCAATTGATTTTCCTGCTCCAAAAACGTGGAATTTTTCTCCAAAATTTTGAAGGTCTCGTTCTTCGTCTCACAAACATTTCCAGATTTTTTGCCAACGGCTCTTCCACCCCCAAATCTACTTAAGGGTGGCTTCGATGACACCGGTGGATGCGCGATATTTATCATTGCAAAAGGAACAATGAAAATAAAAGTAAATCTATTCTAGGTACTGGCAGAGTAATCCACGTCCGACGCTTTAAAAGTCGAGTTAAAGATAGCGAATGGTAGCGTCGGGGGTTGCTAAGGGAAACGGCGCCACGGAAATAATTAGCCAAACGTTTTGTCGGTGAAGATTAAAGTAGCAAATCAAATAAAATTTATTAACACGAATTTGTTTACGTCAAAAAAAATTTATAAGATTAATAAAAATTGTTAAGTAACAATTAAAAATAAAACGCAACTTTTGAAGTTTGCAACTTGATAAATAAATTATTTTGTGAAATAATTAGCCAAACGTTTTGTCGCTTCAGATTAAAATAGCAAATCAAATAAAATTTATTAACACGAATTTGTTTACGTCAAAAAAAATTTATAAGATGAATAAAAATTATTAAGTAACAATTTAAAAGAAAAAGCAACTTTTGGACTTTGCAACTTGATAAATATATTATTTTGTGAAATAAATTTAGTTAAATTTAGTTAAAATTAGCCAAACGTTTTGTCGTTTCAGATTAAAGTAGGAAATCCACTAAAATTTATTAACTAGAATTTGTTTACGTCAAAAAAAATTTATAAGATTGATAAAAATTATTAAGTAACAATTTAAAAGAAAAAGCAACTTTTGGACTTTGCAACTTGATAAATATATTATTTTGTGAAATAAATTTAGTTAAATTTAGTTAAAATTAGCCAAACGTTTTGTCGTTTCAGATTAAAGTAGGAAATCCACTAAAATTTATTAACTAGAATTTGTTTACGTCAAAAAAATGTATAAGATTGATAAACGTTATTAAGTAACAATTTAAAACAAAAAGCAACTTTTGGACTTTGGAATTTTTTCATAAATAAATTATTTTGTTTAACAGTTTTTTTTCTGCAACTATGAAATTTTGTTAATCGTTTATAAATAATTATAAAGGTGATTATTCTGCATGAAATTAGGCCCTTCGAATGTCGAATTAAAAATAGTAATTACAACCGTTTCGTGTTGCTAAGGAAATGGCCGCTCCGAAATAATTAACCAAATGTTTATCTAGAAATTTGTCTAATCAAGTATTCAGAAAAATTCAAATAAATTTTAAACCACAAAAGTTTCAAAACAGCAATATAATATTTTACAAATTGTTAATATTAAACGTCAATGTTCAAGTAAAAATAGGAGAAACTTTTAATCTTTACAAAAGTAATAAATAATTTCTTAATATGTTAAAATTAAAATCCCTTACACATGTGAAAAAGTTTTAAAGCGATGGCAAAACCGTCGTGTGGTTGCCAAGGAAACGACTGCTCCAAAATAATCAACCAAACAATAATTCTTCCATGTTGTCTTCCCAAATTACTAAAAAAAAAGAAATTAAAGAAATAAATCAAGTATCCAAAATGTTTATCATATCTTTTTACCAAATCTATTTATCAAAAATGTGTCAAACAGAATTGATAACGCATTTTAAAAAATCTCAATATTAAACGTCAAAGAGCAGAAGAAATTTAGCATTTAGAAAAGTCGAATCATTGAACAACCAATGACTGAGAAAAAAAGAAATGTTACAAAAATAAACTAAGTACCTATCCAAAATGTTTATCATATCGCCGAAAAATGTGTCAAACAGCATTGATAACGAATGTAAAAAAATCTCAATATTAAACGTCAAAGAGCAGAAGACATTTAGCATTTAAAAAAAGCTAATCATTAAACAACCAATGAGTGAAAAAATAAATGTAAAAAAAATAAACTAAGTACCTATCCAAAATGTTTATCATATCGCCGAAAAATGTGTCAAAAAGCATTGATAACGAATTTAAAAAAACCTCAATATTAAACGTCAAAGAGCAGAAGACATTTATCGTTTGAAAAAGACGAATCGTTGAACAGCCAATGACTGAGAAAAAAGTAATGTTAAACAAATAAACTAGGTATCCAAAATATTTATCATATCGCCGAAAAATGTGTCAAACAGCATTGATAACGAATTTTCAAAAACCCCAATATTAAACGTCAAAGAGCAGAAGACATTTAGCATTTAAAAAAAAGCTAATCATTAAACAACCAACGAGTGAAAAAATAAATGTAAAAAAAATAAACTAAGTACCTATCCAAAATGTTTATCATATCGCCGAAAAATGTGTCAAAAAGCATTGATAACGAATTTAAAAAAACCTCAATATTAAACGTCAAAGAGCAGAAGACATTTATCGTTTGAAAAAGACGAATCGTTGAACAGCCAATGACTGAGAAAAAAGTAATGTTAAACAAATAAACTAAGTATTCAAAATATTTATCATATCGCCGAAAAATGTGTCAAACAGCATTGATAACGAATTTTAAAAAACCTCAATATTAAACGTCAAAGAGCAGACGACATTTAGCATTTAAAAAAAGCGAATCATTAAACAACCAATGAGTGAAAAAATAAATGTAAAAAAAATAAACTAAGTACCTATCCAAAATGTTAATCACATCACCGAAAAATGTGTCATACAGCATTGATAACAAATTTTAAAAAACCTCAATATTAAACGTCAAAGAGCAGACGACATTTAGCATTAAAAAAAAGGCGAATCATTAAACAACTAATGACTGAGAAAAAAAGAAATATTAAACAAATAAACTAAGTATCCAAAATATTTATCATATCGACGAAAAATCTGTCAAACAGCATTGATAACGAATTTAAAAAAACCTCAATATTAAACGTCAAAGAGCAGAAGA
The DNA here is from genome assembly GCA_963970395.1 of Ephialtes manifestator. Classification (NCBI taxonomy): domain Eukaryota; kingdom Metazoa; phylum Arthropoda; class Insecta; order Hymenoptera; family Ichneumonidae; genus Ephialtes; species Ephialtes manifestator. The sequence goes on from OZ019979.1 coordinate 29,753,203, forward strand.
CATTTATCGTTTGAAAAAGGCGAATCGTTGAACAAACCAACGACTGAGAATAAAAGTAATGTTAAACAAATAAACTAAGTATTGAAAATATTTATCATATCGCCGAAAAATGTGTCAAACAGCATTGATAACAAATTTTAAAAAACCTCAATATTAAACGTCAAAGAGCAGACGACATTTAGCATTAAAAAAAGGCGAATCATTAAACAACTAATGACTGAGAAAAAAAGGAATATTAAGCAAATAAACTAAGTATCCAAAATATTTATCATATCGCCGAAAAATGTGTCAAACAGCATTGATAACGAATTTAAAAAAACCTCAATATTAAACGTCAAAGAGCAGAAGACATTTATCGTTTGAAAAAGGCGAATCGTTGAACAGCCAATGAGAGAGCTCACAGCGCGTCCTTGTTACCCCCTCCATGGTATTCCTGGTAAAATAGTGGGGGTATAGCCACCACTTGACGTCACTGATTAGGCGGCCAAGATGGTTGTCAATGTTGATAAGTGTTTTGGTTACTCGGAAAATCAGTGATAACGCGATTTCTCGCTGGTGAAGAAGTTCGCCGAAGCTCGGTCGCGGCTTTTGTCGTGACACGGGCGCGTTACTAAAATGACGATAGTTTATTAACAAACAAACTAACGAATAAATCCCGCGCGTCCGACGTGCCCCAAAACAGACGTGGTGAAAATCGGTGAAATCGGGGGGGGTTTCGTTGGGGAGAAAATAAAAGTGTTTCGGGTCCCAGCAGAGAACACGGAGACGGCATGGCGGACGGCGAGGATGCGGAGGACGAGATACGACGTGCTCTATACGTCGTTCAGTCGATGATTGACATATCAGCGGATCGTCTCGAAGGTTTAAGGACTCAGTGTTCAACGAGTGCTGTACTTACGCAACAGGAGATTCGCACCCTCGAGGTACAAAAAACAAAAAAAAAAAAAAAAACCACCACTATCGAACTCACGCACCTCCATCTCTTTCTCTCTCTCTCTCACTCTCTATTTCTCTATATTCATTTTTTTATTATCAATAATATTATTATTATTACAATTACAATAATAATTATTTTTTTTACAATAATTATGTCCTTTTTGCTGGTCTAGCAGCTAAAGGCGCTATACTAAATAAATAGAGTATCTGGCCCACGATAAGCTATTCAACGCTTGTGTGTGGGTTTAAGTAGATTGTATTATTATTATTTTTTTTTTATAAGGAGATTGTTATTATCGTTTTATTTTCTTTATTTTTTGTAAGGAAATTGTTATTATTATATTGTTTTTTATTCGCAAGGAGATTGTTACATGGCGGGCGCCGGACTGTGGATTTTTCAGTCCTGGTTTTATTTTTACCCCTTAATGGGGTTTGATTCTAGTGCAATAAATCATCTGTCGTTCTCTTCCATTTCCACTCGATTTCTTATCAATTTTTTTTTTTTTTTGAAATCGATGTAAATTCTGATTTACAAAATATTGATTTTTTTTTTATAAAAACAATATGTTTGGATGGTTTTGCGATTGCAGGAAAATGTTTATTAATGTGCGGTTGAAGCAACTGGGCAAGAGGTTTAAGCTTATCGTTGGAGTTTATGAGCATTGGAATTCATTTTTTTTTTTTGGAGTATTTAATAGTGTCTGCTTTTTTTGGTTTCTTTGCTTTTTTAAAATTGGAATTTTTATGGATTTTAGTGGAGGTTTTTAAAATTATATTTTGGTTGTTGTTTGTGCATATGTAAAGGGAATAATGGTGGAGTTTCTGGGTATTAAAATACATGATTATGCATTGATGTTGCAAAATAACTATGACATAGTCTCTGCATACTAAAATACATGATTATCCATGGGTATGTAAATTATTCAACATGCTTTTCAATTCCTTTTCTTTTTATATTCTAGGTAATGTTTTACTCGTTGCTTTTTTAAAAGTGATATAACTTCATATTTACCAAAATATTGATTTTTTTAGATTTTTTAAAAGTTTTATAAAAATTGTCTTTTGACAAATTTTTGATACTATTTAATAGTTCCAGCATTTTCTGGTTTCTCTGCTTTTTGTAAATTGGCAAAATTTGGAGTTTTCAAAAATTATGTTTTGATTGTTGTTTGTTTATTAAAATACATGATTATTCAACATGTACCTCCGGATCTTTTTATATTCTAGTTCATTTTTTACTCGTTGCTGTTTTAAAAGTGATATAATTTCTTATTTATCAAAATATTGATTTTTTTAGATTTTTCAAAAGTTACATTATGATTGTAATTTGACCATTTTTTGATACTATTTAATAGTGTCTGCATTTTCTGGTCTCTCTGCTTTTTGTAAATTGGCAAAATTTGGAGGTTTTAAAAATGATGTTTTGATTGTTGTTTGTGCATATGTAAAGAGAATATGATGGAGTTTTTGTGTATTAAAATACATGATTATTCAACATGCACCTCTGGATCTTTTTATATTCTAGTTAATTTTTTATTTGTTGCTTTTTTAAAAATGATATAACTTTTTATTTACCAAAATATTGATTTTTTTAGATTTTTCAAAAGTTACATAAAAATTGTCATTTGACAATTTTTTGATACTATTTAATAGTGTCTGCATTTTCTGGTTTTTCTGCTTTTTGTAAATTGGCAAAATTTGGAGGTTTTAAGAATTATGTTTTGATTGTTTTTTGTGCATATGTAAAGAGAATATGATGGAGTTTTTGTGTATTAAAATACATGATATATCCATGGATATATAATTATTCAAGATGCACCTTGCTTCTCTTTCTATATTCTAGTTAATTTTTTACTCATTGTTGTTTTAAAAGTGATACAATTTCTTATTTATCAAAATATTGATTTTTTGAGATTTTTCAAAAGTTACATTATGATTGTCATTTGACAATTTTTTGTCAATACTATTTAATAGTTCCAGTATTTTCAGATTTCTCTGCTTTTTGTAAATTGACAAAATTTAGAGGTTTTTAAAATTATGTTTTGATTGTTGTTTGTGCATATGTAAAGAGAATATGATGGAGTTTCTGTATATTAAAATACATGATTATCCATTGATGTTGCAAAATAACTATGACATAGTCTCTGCATATTAAAATACATGATTATCCATGGATATGTAATTATTCAACATGCACCTCCCTCTTTTTTATATTCTAGTTAATTTTTTACTCGCTGCTTTTTTAAAAGTGATAAAACTTCTTATTTACCAAAATATAGATTTTTTAAAGATTTTTCAAAAGTTACATTATAATTGTCATTTGATCACAAGAAATATTGATTAAGTTGTACTCAAATCAACTGGTGACAATAAAAAAAACTATTCACAGACTCTCCGTGCACTGAAATGCAACAGAATTATTATTAAATCCTCTTGCTTAATTTTCTACTCTATTTTTAATGAAACTCTTTTTGAAAGTAGCAATAATTTCTATTTATTTTTTATTTATTTCTCATCATTCACAGTTTGAAAATAAGAAGAAATTGATAAGATTCTGATGGATATATATCCATATATTGAAAATAAGAACATTTAAAATACTTGAGAAATTCTGGAAGTCGTTTATTTAATCCCATTTTGGTGGTAATCTTTGCGTAGGGAAAATTGATCAAGTTGTACTCAAAGCAACTGGTAACGAAGGCAAAACTGCCTGTCGAGTCGCTGCCCACTGAAATGCGTCAGTATCCATCGATACAACAATGGCTCAGGGTCGTTGGACTCACACCAGAGTCCATTCAATTGGTATGCACCAGGACAAATTCGCTGGAGGCTCTCAAAGAAAAATCGGAGCACGAACTGAGCGGCATGTTGGGCGAGAACAACGAGCGTCATGAGGAGGAACTTAGAAGATTGTGCAGGGCTTTGCATAATCTTCGGAGATACATAGGTAAAATCTCAGTCTCACATTCACACTCTATTTTCCTTTCGCAGAATCTTTGTTTTTATAAATTTCTTTTCTTGTTCAAGAAATTTACGTTATTGCATTAACTCTAGCAAAAAATTAACTAGAAAGTCCAAATTTTGTATGTAAATGAAATAATATTTCGTTATGAGTTTAAAACTTTGTTAAACTTCAGTTTATAAAATTTATTTAAAACAAGAATGCCAAGTAGAATTTTGAATATTGGTTCCTCGCTATTTTGAATTTTTTTTACTAAAATTCCTCTATAAGGAAGCCAAAATCGATTAATATACTTCCTCATATATGGAGGTGAGTTTTTGAAAAGTTAAAAATAATGAGGGACCAAAATATATTCATAATTTATAAATATATAAATAAGTAATTTTTTCTTTGTATAATCTGCTATTATGATAAAAAAATATTTGAATATTTTATAATAAACAAACAGGTAAATTTTGCTTTATAGATGCATTTAAAATGCTGTGAAAAAATGCCATTTTTCTGCATTAATAATTTCTTATAAATTTAACAAGTACGGAATTTTGATTAATAATTATCGTTGCATTTTTTTGTTTTCTTTTTCTTACAAAGATGTTTTGCTGCGTGGCGATATGGAGAACAGCGACATGAATCTCTACTGGGATTCCTGGGACCGTCACCATTTACGTAGCGGTCCATCTCCTCGTCCAGTGAGATCGCGCGTTACTCGAGGCTCCGTACCTTCCGAAGATAGCATTCCCTATCAAAACAACAATAACAATTTAAACAGCGAGAGTTTGGCACAAGCTTCGTCGATTATTTGTCTCTCATCGAGTCCACCTTCGACGCCAGTTCTCATAAGACAGGGACGAGGTATTATGATCTTAATAATTAAAAAAAAAGGATGCAAAGTAGAACTTTACACATTGCTTCCTCATTAAGGAGGATCGGTGGCCACTCCCAAAGTCAAATCAGAGATAAATTTTCGCGATCGATTCTTTAAAGTTTAATGCATTAAATAATAACAGTGGATGGTGATTTGTATTGAAGCATGTAGACTTAATCCAGAGAAAGATTAATAGTCACGGATTTGCATAAAGATTAACTGATTAACGTTTCTTTTCAGTGTGATATATTTTCGTTCAGTTTTTTCCAAGTATTATCTTTAATTCTTTGCCGATTTTTATGAACGATAGCTCATTGTTTTTCTTAAAAGATACTCTACGAATTGACCTCCTAGATATTTCATAGTGTTCATCGTTTTGTAATTATAGTCTGTTGTTTATGAAAGTATTTTAATTTCTGTTAAACAACAGTCTAGAATTATTAAACAATTAACACTATGAAATATCTAGAAGGTCAATTCGTAGAGTATCTTTTAAGGTAGAGAATGAGCTGTCACTCATTCAAATCGGCCAAGAATTACAGATTATACTTGAAAAAAACTGAACGAAAATGTATCCCATTGAAAAGAAACGTTAATCAGTTAATATTTATGCAAATCCGTCACTATTAATCTTTCTCTGGATTAAGTCTACATGCTTCGATACAAATCACCCTCCACAGCTATTATTTAATGTTTTAAACTTTAACGAATCGATTACAAAAATTTATCTCTGATTTGACTTTGACAGTCGTCACCGATCGTCCTTAATTTTCATCTTTCGCAACGCCGTCTTTATGAGGAAGTCAAAAATAAAATAAAGATACTTCCCCATAGAGACGACGTTGCGAAAGATGAAAGTTATTGACGAAGCAATGTGCAAAGTTTATAATATTTACAAAAATGTTTATAAATTCAAAATTCTATCAAATCTAAACCGCTTTATGGATTTCGCTTAAATTCAATACAGATCGTCATTTTTCATTGCTTTATTCGTCAAAAATTGTTTAAGCTCATTATCTAAAAAATTGTGGCAGCTAGAGAACATACCGAGAATTTTTGAAAAATTCAATGTCTTATAAAATCTGAACCACTTTACCAATCGTCACCAAATTCGATATCTACTACAACTGGATGTTAATTTTACATTGCAAAAGATTTGAGCATGTTTGTTCGAACTTAATTTGAATAAGAACGAAAACAAAATTTTTTCGGAAATTCAAAATTTGATAAAATCTAAACCGCTTTATGGATTTCGCTCAAATTCAATACCGACCTTCATTTTTCATTTCTCTATTTGTCCAGAACAATTTAGCTCATTAGCTGAAAAATTGCGGAAGCTAGAGAACATACAGACATTTTTCGAAAAATTGAATAGCTGATAAAATTTGAATTTCTTTTTCAATTTGTTCGAAAACGTATACATATGAAGGGGCGTTGTTTCTCTACCAGCGTGCCAAATTTCAGCTTGATTGTTAAAGCCGATTTCGAGATACAGCGGTTTAAATTTTGCAAGCGTGCCACACAAATCCAAACATTTTTTCTAAACAACTTTTCTCGACGTTTTAGACCATTTTGAGTGTCCTGACATGAAAATCTCAAAAAATGTGTTTTTTTTTTCGAAAACGTTTGCTTCCTCTACGAGGAAGCAAAATAAATAGATGCATTTTAAAATGTAAAAATTCATGGAAATTTTTTTAAAATATTATAAACTTAATAATAAAAAATACTAAATAAATAAATTTAAAAATGTAAAAATTCATTGAAAAAACTTTGTAGCTGCGGGTGTAAAATTTCCGACGACTCCGCCGCCAAGTAAGAGACACCAAACTGGACTGCAAACGACAGCCTCACAGCCCGAAGTATTTCCTCTGACAAAATCAAAATCCCACGAGTCGCAGTTGGCTAATCGACTGGAAAATGGTGATCCGGCTTCCAGGTAACAAAAAATGGTCAAAATTTAGAGGATAAACTTAACAATTCAATGCACAGAAAATAGAATTTACCTTTTTATCATCGTGTTTTATTTTAGCTGTCCGAATGAGCATCTGCAAACTCGCAGACGCAGCCGGCTACCAACTGAGCCAGGATCGTGCAGCAGCAATGCTGATATCACGAGCGAAAGTTTGCTCGCTAATACTAACAGCCCCGTTAAATCGCCGCCGTATTCAAGCGCCGAGAGTGATGACAACAGTTATAAGGGAACAGGTACATTTTTTTTTTAATCATATGATTTATTCAAATTTATACGATTTCCGCACTTTATTCCTTTTCCTTCAAATTCCCTCAATTCACAATTTTTCCAAATTCCCTCACGGATAATAAATATATAATAAAAATAATATTATAAAAATTGAAAAACTCCCGACTGAAAGAAATTAATGTAATTGATAAAGAAATTGGGTGACTAAAAAATTGTAAAATAATAATCATTCGCATATAATATAGTCGGGAGATTATCACAGCCTTGACGAATTAATCTCCTGAATATAATATGCGAATGATTATTATTTCACAATTTTTAAAAATAATTATACTCATTTTTTCAGTCCGGGAATTTTTAAATAATTACTATTATTATTAAATAATACTAACTACTTTTTAAATAATTACTAATTACTATTATTAAATAATATTAATAATTAATATTATTTAAATAATAAATGTTATTGATGTTGAATTTGCAGTGAGCAGCAGTCTTCAAGTGCCAAAGTCACCGCGTACACCGACCGTAACACGCGGAATGGGCCATATAATAGCCCATCGGTTCACCAAGACCTTTAAGATGATGACTACCTGCGATTACTGCGACAAACAAATGTTTATCGGAACGGGACTGAAGTGCACCGAATGCAAGTACAAGTGTCACAGGGATTGCGAATCCAAAGTACCACCCTCGTGCGGTTTACCTCAGGAACTTTTCGACGAATTCAAAAGAACTCTTCAGGCTGACGGTAAGTTAATCTACATTTTTACAACTACAACTACAATTTCTATGTCTGTTATATATTTTTTTCATTGTCAATTATTTATAGAACCAAAACTTTAAAGAGATACGTTTAAAAATACAATATTAATTTGAATGATTTGAATAGTGTCGTTCAACTTTATTTGTATATCTTTTTCTCGACTTTAGGCATGGTGAACGTGTCGCCGATTCTTAGCAAACCCGGCATAACGTCACCGAATCATCACAACTCGAGCCTGTTGAGCTCGTTGAATCGAAGGGATCGTAAACGTTCTCACCCTCACTCCGCGATCAACGTGCCGTTTCAGGTAAATTCATTGAAAAAATTCGATACAATTTCAAAGAAATATGCACTTTTGAAACTTAGAAAAAATGTGAAATATGCTTTTTTGGAAATTGGTAACAAAAGTGAAATATGCATTTTTGAAAATTGAAAAAAAATGTAAAATATGCATTTTCGGAAATTGAAAAAAATGTAAAATATGCATTTTCGGAAATTGAAAAAAAAATGTCATATATGCATTTTTGGAAATTGAAAAAAAATGTAAAATGCATTTTTGGAAATTAGTAACAAATGCGAAATATGCATTTTTGGAAATTAGTAACAAATGTAAAATATACATTTTTGGAAATTAGTAACAAATTTGAAATATGCATTTTTGGAAATTGGAAAAAATGTAAAATATGCATTTTTGGAAATTAATAACAAATGTAAAATATACATTTTTGGAAATTAGTAACAAATGTGAAATATGCATTTTTGGAAATTAGTAACAAATGTAAAATATGCTATATTGGAAATTAGTAACAAATGTGAAATATGCATTTTTGGAAATTGAAAAAAATGTAAAATATGCATTTTTGGAAATTAGAAAAAATGTGAAATATGCATTTTTGGAAATTGAAAAAAATGTGAAATATGCATTTTTGGAAATTAGTAACAAATGTGAAATATACATTCAAGGAAATTAGTATCAAATGTGAAATATGCATTCAAGGAAATTGAAAAAAATGTAAAATATGCATTTTTGGAAATTAGAAAAAATGAGAAATATGCATTTTTGGAAATAGAAAAAAATATAAAATCTGCATGTTTGGAAATTGGAAAAAAAATTAAATATGCATGTTTGGAAATTGAAAAAATGTAAAATATGCATTTTTGGAAATTAGAAAAAATGTAAAATATGCATTTTTGGAAATTAGAAAAAATGTGAAATATGCATTTTTGGAAATTAGAAAAAATGTGAAATATGCATTTTTGGAAATTAGAAAAAATGTGAAATATGCATTTTTGGAAATTGAGAAAAAAAGTGAAATATGCATTTTTGGAAATTGAAAAGCAGAATTATTTTGTTATTCCGTCATAGACATATCGAGTCTATAATGTATTTCAAAATATTTTATTTCAGGGTGCGGACTCTAGTTCAAATACCTCGAGCTGTAACAGCTCAACGCCTTCTAGTCCAGCGTTGCTACCCGGCAACACAAGCCAAACGCTTCAGGCGCCAACAAAACAACAATTCCATTTTCCAGGTTAATTAATGAAATAAAATAACTTTTAAAATACCAAAAATTTGTTTCAATTTCACTGGAAAACTCATTTATTCTTTTGCAGACGTGACACTCAACGATAAATGCATCACGCTGGAAACTCACCATCTGGAGGGCACGACAATGTCCAGCGATAGCGATAGAACCGTGAGCGTTTCCGGTTCTGGAAGCGTTAGCACTGATTCCGAACGTACACCTGTACGTGTCGATTCTCAGGATTCTCAGGTGTCGGACGGCGAACCTGGGGACAGTCGATGGCCTCGACAAAATAGCGTAAGTTCAAATACGAACATTTATTCTAATTTTCTTAACGCGTCTGTATAAAAATCCATTCTTTTTTTCAATTCCATTTATTTTGTCAATTAAAATAAATTATAACAAAAAAGACCTGTAATAACACTGTAGAAAAAGTCTACTTGAAATTTAATGTACTTTTACTGCAAATTATTATGCATAAACCAGTATATTAAATTTAATATATAAGTGTAATGTATGGTACAGCACGTTCAATAATTTACTTTAATTTTACAGTAAAAGTCCTCAAATTTTAATAATTTGCTTTAATTTTATTGAAAAAATACATGAATTTTATACCACAATTGTATATTAAATTTCGATTACGAGTTTATGCATAAAAACTTCCAGTCTTATCTAACAATGAATAACAATAAATAGCCAAAACAAATTGAGTTTCATTTACTAAATTTCAGTGTAGAAAATACTTTTTTTTTAAATTTCAGTAACTAAATTATCTCGTTTTTTAATTTACTTTTTTTTTAATAGCTGTCTATGAGGGAGTGGGACATTCCATACGACGAATTAAAGATCGGCGAGCCAATCGGTACTGGCAGATTTGGCACGGTTTATCGAGGCAATTGGCACGGTGACGTAGCGATTAAAGTACTCAACATGGATTATTATCTCGACGACGACAAGACACTCGAGGCATTCAAGCTTGAAGTAAGAGCATTTTAGAATTTTTTGACCTTTTTACAATCGTATTTTTTTTTAGGCCTTCCACTATTTAATACGTAAATATTTCGCAGGTTGCAACATTCCGAAAGACAAGACACGAGAATCTAGTTTTATTTATGGGAGCCTGCATGAAACCTCCCCGTTTGGCGATAGTCACTAGTATGAGCAAGGGCATGACTCTGTACACTCACATTCATCTGCTCAAAGACAAATTTTATATGAACAAGACAACAATTATCGCCCAACAGATCTCTCAGGTAATTAATGCTAAATTACTTCATCAACCAACGTAATTAATCAATTTAATAAAATTAATTAAGTATTTAATTAATTTAATAAAATTAATAATCAGTCAATTATTAATTAATTAATCAATTACTTCATCAACCAACGTAATTAATCATTTTAATAAAATTAATTAAGTATTTAATTAATTTAATAAAATTAATCAATTACTAATTAATTGATTAATCAATTAATAATCAGTCAATTATTAATTAAATATATTAATTAATATAATTAATGAATGTAGAGAAGATTTTAAACTTTCTTTTGGATTTACAGGGAATGGGATATCTCCACGCGCGTGGTATTATTCACAAAGATCTCAAAAGCAAAAATATCTTTCTCGAAAACGGCAAAGTCGTGATAACGGATTTTGGTCTGTTCAGCGTTACAAAACTCTGCTACGGAAACAGGCAAATAATATTTTTCTATTTACATCTTTAACTTTTTGTCAGATTTGTATTTTTATATTTTAAATAAAAATGTCTAATTCAATTTGTTTGCATGTTGAAATAGAAAGGGAAATGGTTTGAGCATACCACCAGGATGGCTGTGTTATTTAGCGCCGGAAATTGTTCGACGTCTTCGACCGCAACAAAATCGCGATCAGGAAGAATTGCCATTTTCAGAATCATCTGATGTTTACGCTTTCGGGTGAGTTTTCATTCAATTATTTTCTTGTTTTATTAAAGCAGTTATAGCAATACAATTCCGCGAAACGTAAGATTTAGAGAAAATGTTTAACATGTTTATTTTTTATTTATTTCATTTAATTAATAATTGAATTACTGATTATAATTGTTACGTCCTGGTCATTTTTCTTGTCCCATTTCCAATAATTATTATCCACTTTGATTATTTTTATTAATTATTGCTCTTAACCCTTAGATATCATACATTCGGTAATTCTCCTTTTATTAGCGTCTTTTATATAAAAATCAAAAGGAAATTGTCTAGACGCTGATCTATCAAATGTACCGGACGTTAATATTAGATTCTCACAAATTCATATCAGCTCAATCATTCCTGTTTTCTTGACTTGTTGCTGGACACGCGTGCAGCGCGACCATCCAAAATTCCTCCAACAACAATCTATGCCTTCTTCCTTTCCGTCTTAATTTCTTTAATCAGTTCGAATTCAAATCTCAAACTATGAAGTTCTAAATCTTATTCTATTAAGCCTTTAAGGTATTTAGTGATAAGACAAATAGTTATTATATGGTGTTAAATACGCGGCTTTAAACTGTGGCGATTTATAATCTAATATATATATTCGACGATAATTATAATAGTAATAAATGGATTTTGTGTTAAATTCAATTATTAAGATAATAAAACCCATAACGCGTGATAATTCAAAATATTAATTTCAATTATTAATCGAACGACGTATCGTCCTCATACAAAGAGATATATGTCGCGTTTATCTTGGACGTAACAATAATTATAATTATAATTAATTTAATTACTTATATACTATATTATAAAAAGATCTCATCGCCGCCGCCGTGTCAAGAATCGAGGGACTTAGAAAAATTCGGACCGTTAAAAGCCCGAATTTAGGGACTTAGAAAAATTCGAACCCTCAAAAGCCCGAATTTAGGGACTTATATATTTATATAATTAATATTATATTAATATTTCGCTAACTGCAAACATTGAATCTTTAGAAAAACGTAAAAATGGCCAGTTTCGAAGAATGATTAAATCATATGTTAATTAAATAAATAGCAATATCTATTAATTACTAAATCGCAATTTCCAGGACTGTATGGTACGAGTTACTGTGTGGCGAATGGCCATTTAAGGGACAACCGCCCGAGGCGATAATCTGGCAAGTAGGAAAAGGAATGAAGCAAACGTTGGCCAATCTCGAAGCCTCGCGCGACGTTAAGGTAAAAATTGGCAAAATTCAATAAACCATATTTAATCTTACCTTATTATTTAATAAAAAAAAATCACGTCTGTTTTTTTTTCAGGATATTCTTATGCTATGCTGGTCTTATCGTCCTGAAAATCGTCCAGATTTCGCCAAGCTACTGACGACGCTTGAAAAGCTGCCTCGTAAAAGATTAGCTCGTAGTCCCTCGCACCCTATACACCTTTCGCGTTCGGCCGAATCGGTTTTCTAGAAGCACGAAGATTAAAAAGAATGAAATTAAAACAAACCACAGACTCTTTTCTCGTCTCTTGTAAATACGACGAAAAAGATAAAGAGAGAGGAAGGAAATTAAAAAAAAACGGGGAGAAAAAGCTCAGCACGCTCGATCATCTTGCGCGCGCGTTGGTTTTAAAATAAAAAAAAAAGAAAATTCCTATTTAATATCTCAAAATTCGTCGTGTCTGTCATGTGTATATTGTAAATATTAAACAATACTGTCCTAAATATTGAATATTCCACTGAATTATCGTTAATTATCGGTGTAATTAACAAAATAAACAATTCGTCGACAGTGCGGATTGCGTCGAACGCGATAACGCTTTCTTTTATCAATCAAAGATTAATTTAACTAAATACACGAATTCACCTGTGAGGGAAAAAACCAGAGAAACATTTTAATTCACATTCGATCGACGCGCGTTAAATCCGATCGTTAACTCTTAACAGTAACGATTAAAGTCTGAAAGATCGGAGATACGTGAAAACTAACGAAGTTAAACGATAAATAAACAATCGTAATTCTTAAATCGATCGAGCAGCGCGCGTTTTATCACGAAAAGTATTGATCGAGAGTATTAAAACAAAAAATAATAAAACGATCGTCTCTTTAGAGCGACGATACGTTAAAAAAAGAAGAAAAAAATAATAATACGGGGGAAAAAAAACACTTTTTTGCAAGATATGTATATTAAGCTATCGTCCCATCCCCGATAAACTAATAGTTTTTAATCATTACCATTGTAAATGTAATTGATAATCGCGGTCCTGTTACTTTCAATCGTATTACTAATTATATCGCAAAAACCCGGAGCGGTTTTTAACAGAAAATCGCCGTCGCTCGTTATTTGACATTTTTTCATTTATTTGCTCCAAATTTTTTAATGCTCGTACTAATATTTATCATTTTCAATAGAGTCAAAAGAAGTATGATATTCATAGGTGAGATAAAATAGTTTAATTAAATAATTAAAATAGTAGAAAATAGAGAGCATTTTTTTGTTTTTTTTTATCCCAATTTTACAAAATTCAGTGGATATTAAATTAAGATAAAGAGAAAAATTTCAAATGACGAAATGCGACGGCTTATCAAGTGAACGAAGATATCGACGTGATGTACTAGTCATTCTTAACTTGAAAGAGACGCACGAATTCGACGTTTTTAATCCGAGAGCGCGAACGATTTATTCATTGATTAAACAATATATCGATGGCTCTCGAATAAAATAATATTGTTATTGTATAATTCGTATATGAAAGGACGATTTGCGTCTCGAGATCCGGGAGTGACAATGACAGACAAACCGCTTAACGATCTCATAGTAATTACACACTATTGTACATTATTTAAGGAACGATTATGCAGCAAAGTATGCAAGTCAATGACCGAAGCCCCCGAAAAGTTGATCGTCGCGTTTATTCCAGCGACGAACTTCCTCGGGCGCTTTAAACGACTCGTCGATGTGGCAAAAAAATCAAGAGAAAACAAAAAAGCAAAAAAAAACGCAAAAAAAAACGAATATTTACTGAAAATAATCACACTCGACTCGAAAAGTCACAAATTTATTCTTTGTAAGTAACTAGATTGCAATTCACGTCTCAGCCCGAAAAAAAAACGGTTCAACTAGCATCAATCGATATTGCAAAAAAAAAAAAAAAAACAAATCTAAACGATTAAAAAATGTATCTCGAGGAAAGGCAGAAGGAAATCTTATGGATAATTCTTAATAACGAAGCAAGAGCAAATTCATTCGGATTAATGTAAATCTGTCTTTATTAATGTACCAATTTCGAACACTAGATTCGCGTTACCTTGTATTGGTGTTAATAAAAACAATATAATATGAATAGACAAGTTTGTGAATTTATATCGTAAGTCTCTTTTTCTCTTTGACTCTTTTTTTTTTCTTTTTAAGATTCATTTTACGACGGAATACGATCTTACAAATTTGGATCGATCATAACTCTTTGCAGCTCCTGAAGATGACTGCGAAGAACTGCAGCGCGAATCTTGTTCAATTCGATCCTCGTCTCGATCGTTTGTATCAGAGGCTTCGTTATTATGTCGGTGATGTGAATCAGCGCTTGAGTTCTCACTGAAAGTAATTTTAAAAAATGAGTTAAAAAGAAAATTCAATTTTCAGAGTCGCGATTTTTGTACCTGCATCGTTATGAATCGACGCGAGAATATTCGGATGATTCTTGCAAGTTTCCGCAGCATCTTCTTCCTCCTGAATAAGTATCTTCGGAACGTCGATCATTGTCTAGAATTATTGATTTATATTGTAATCAGAGTTGTAAATGCCTAATACTTATAGAAATAATTATGATGATACGATCAGCTCTATAATTATGATTTTATAATAATAACATGTAGCGATTGTAATACGATGATCAAACTTTGGAATGGCTGGAAAAATTATCATTTTTCAATAAAAATTCACGGTAATCCTTTTGAAAAAATGGAAAAAAATAAGTAATGCATTACTTATTTCTTCCATTTTTTCCACTATTTCTTGCAATATTAAAACGAAAATTAATATTTTTTACAGCTATTCAAATGTTTACACTCTATTTTATAATCACTACATATTATTATGAAGTCATAAATCACTTTTACTTATAGAAATAATGATGATGATACGATCAGCTCTATAATTATGATTTTATAATAATAACATGTAGCGATTGTAATACGATGATTAAACTTTGGAATGGCTGGAAAAATTATTATTCTTCAATAAAAATTCACGGTAATCCTTTTGAAAAAATGGAAAAAAATAAGTAATGCATTACTTATTTCTTCCATTTTTTCCACTATTTCTTGCAATATTAAAGCGAAAATTAATATTTTTTACAGCTATTCAAATGGTTACACTCTATTTTATAATCACTACATATTATTATTAAATCATAATTACAAAACAAATTGTACTGTAAACTATATATCATGAATTAATGGGGATTTACAACTCTGGTTGTAATTCAAAGTAAGAATCGGTACAATACTTATAATTTGAATAAAAATGGGACGGAATAATTCTTGTATTTAAGTGAATATTCTAATGATATGAAATTCTAATTTAATAAAATCAATCCTGGAAATTGACTCTTGAAAAAAAAAACTATCGAATAATTGTTGTATTTAAGTGAATATTCTAATGATTACGAAATTCGAATGAAATAAAATCAATCCTGGCAATTGACTCTTGAAAAAAAACTATCGAATAATTGTTGTATTTAAGTGAATATTCTAATGATATGAAATTCTAATTAAATAAAATCAATCCTGGGAATTGACTTAAAAAAAAAATCACCGAATAATTGTTGTATTTAAGTGAATATTCCAATGATTACGAAATTCTAATGAAATAAAATCAATCCTGGCAATTGACTCTTGAAAAAAAAAACTATCGAATAATTGTTGTATTTAAGTGGAAATTCTAACGATTACGAAATTCTAATTAAATAAAATCGATCCTGGTAAATGATTCTTGAAAAATTAATTTCGAAAATTGATTCAAAGGACGACGAATGGCGAGGAATAGTAATTTCAATGATTTTTAATAAAAACAATGGTCGATATTTGTTTATTTAGATTTGAAAAAAAATCTATACACTTACTCTCAAGCATCTATCAGATATACCAGGAGTGCAAACTATTTCCAGTGGAATGTCAACGGACCCGCCGCCGTCCGACTGGAAACAAGTCAATTGCACCTCCTGTTCCTGTAAGATGATCGGTAAACAATTAATTATCGTCAGTAAATTGGAAATTTTTAGTGCCTAAACTTGGGAAAATATTTTGTAAGTACCTTTGTTTCTGTTACTTCTGTAAATACTGAAAATATCAGGCCGACAAAGCGTTTGTCCAGCATCTGGTAATTTGCCTGAGTCCTCAAATCTTTAACAATCAATTTGCAATCATTTAACGAAATAAAAGCATAAAATAGAAAACATTAATTTGGAACAGTTTGTATCTTACATCACCAAAATGAAAGAAAAAAAAAAGCTTTGAATTATAAATGCAGAGTTGTGTGCAAATAACATTTCTAACATTTCTTCGAGTCTTTACACTTTTCCTTACTAAATTGTTACATCACTGATTTGTAAAAATTTATACCACCATATTTTGTTTGTAAAAGGAATCTTTCCATTGAAATAAATAAATAAATAAAACAATTGAAATTATCATAAAATTTGCATAACTGATTTATGTAAAATTTGAGATTTCTGATTCTACAAAATAAAAATTTGATCCAAGTTCTGGTCAGAAAATCTTTTTACACTTTTCCTTACTAAATTGTTACATCACTGATTTGTAAAAATTTATACCACCATATTTTGTTTGTAAAAGGAATCTTTCCATTGAAATAAATAAATAAATAAAACAATTGAAATTATCATAAAATTTGCATAACTGATTTATGTCAAATTTGAGATTTCTGATTCTACAAAATAAAAATTTACTCCAAGTTCTGGTTAGAAAATCGTACTCAATTTTTTTTTTCTTCAAGATATTGTATTTTGGCCTTCACTATCGTTCTCAAGTTGCATATTCTATCACTGAAAATACTTATTTAAAACCTTTTTAGTACAAATTTAAAAAAAATTCTTTTGTCCATTTCTGATTCCAGAATTTACAGATCCGACTTCCAGTTGGAAAATCCAACCCAATTTTTTTTCTCTTTAAAACTATGATATGATATATTTATTTTGTTGACTACAGTATTTGAAATACATTTTACATTACATAGAGAACAGTTTCCTGGTTTTAAGTACGTATTTATGTGTGATATAATGGTTGTAGAAAAATATATTTCCAAAATTCTGCTCAACGCACGATCGAATCGCAAAAGTGCCTAAACACTTGTCCGCAACTCGACTAACTTAACAACTAATCTTATCCTAAACTCCCGCTAAACTTTTATTAACCATCAGTCCAAGAAAAACATGAAGCAATTCCTTTGTCCAAAAGAACCTCAAAAAATACATGAAAATATTAATAATCCTTACCGACATGCGAGGGATTGACTGTAATATGAGGATGCGAGTGATACCACCCCAAAACTTGCATAGGACGATTGAGCACAGCGGTCAATCGTTCAGCTTCAGTAGCTGCTTTAAGTAGCTGTTCGGGTGATATTTCGACTCTGTCTTTCTTTTTGTCTAGTCTACGCAGATTTATCAACGCCGATATATTGGCGACTCCATATTCGAGCTAAAAAAATCCCAATTTTCAATCAACACCAATAATTAATTTAATGTCAACAGCAAAAACATTGACGGCGCTTCTGAAATGTCAAACTTACAGTTCCTATGAGTAAACCCATAACTTCGAAATTTTCCGTCGAAAATGCATGTTGCAAACAAGCCATGTAAACATCGGCAGCGAGTTCCACTTTTGCCAGCGGTAATTCCATTTTTCTTTTCGTTTTTTTTTTTCTAAAAAAAAAAAAAAAAAAAAAAACTGAAAATTATTACGATAATCGTCTAAAAAATTTGTTTTACTTTACTTACCTGATTTTAATATCGCGATTGAACGTTCAACGAGTCAACTACGATCAACTGTAACTGTTTTTTTTCACATTGCAAACAATGTATAACTTGGTTGTAATTTGTTTGTTGACAATAAACAATCGCCATAAGTCCGGCTGATGATTTTTGCACACGTAAATTATCGTGTCGCAGGTAAATTTAAATATTATGTGAGTTCCAGATTATCAGGAAAAATTGCATCAATCGATCACTGTTGAATTATCGAACGGACGTTTTATTGATAAAAACGAATGGACAGAAATAGCATTTTTGCCGGTCGGTGACGTCACGTGACGCAATATGACAAAATTTGCAATTCTGACCTTTGTTTTGTTTCCACCAATGGGAGGCCGTTATTCACAATCACAAAGTTGTCTCTCATTGGCTGGAATTAAATGACCGCGATTTTTAAACAGAGACGCGAGACGAAAAGGAATGAAAATTATTTTCGATCTAATTAGGTTTAATTTTTTTAATGTATCATATCAATATGATTTTAAAACTTTGAATTAAATTAAAATTCATTTAAAAAAATATATATATACACATAGAAAACATTATGAAATTAAAAAAAATTTGATAATATGTTTTCTATTAATACAATTTTTTTAAAATCTGTTTGATAAGATACATTAAATGTATATATTACCATAAAATTAAAAAAAATTAAAAAAAAAATAGAAAATATTATCAAATTTTTTAAAATGAGACATTTTTAAAAAATTTGATATGTAAAAAATTAAAAAATTAAAATTAAAATAAATTTAAAGTAAAGTTTAAAAAAATAAAAATACAAATAGAAAACATTATCAAATTTAAAAAAATGTAAGACATTTAAAAAAAATTTGATAATATGTTTTCTATTTGTATTTTTATTTTTTTTAAATTTTATTTTATCAAATTTAAAAAAATGTAAGACTTTTTTAAAAAATTTGATAATATGTTTTATATTTGTATTTTTATTTTTTTAAATTTTATGGTAATATATACATTTAATGTATCTTATCAAATAGATTTGAAAAAAAAATTTACCATTAAAAATAAATAAAATATACAAATAGAAAACATATCGTTGGGATTTTCATGAACGTCAATTAAAAGAAAAATAATGGGACATTATGAATTTTTTTTGTTTCTAAAAAGAAAAAAAACGATTTATGTTATTTCGGTAATAAATTTTATTCAATAACTTTTTATACTCAGTCTAATAGTATAATTTATGCAAAATATGTATACCAAAACGAAGAACGATGACAAATTTAATTTGCAAATAGGATAAATCTTTATCGAAATTTTATTCCCGCGGGAATAACAACTTTTTCTCCAATTTCACTTAATACATTCGTAAGTCATACGTTGATTTTTTTGGTATCTCATTTTTAATTCTACGTTATTACAAATGCCAGATTATACAGTTAATAATACGATTTAAAAATAAAGTAAAATTTCTGTATTAAATCTATGAACTTTAATATAAATGACTAGTCTTCTTCCGTTAAACATAAGTTTTCTCATGTTTATAAAAACGACGATTTCTGAATTTTTGCAAGCTGATTGTGAGAGGCAGAGATTGGTACTTTAGCGAATGAGATGATTTTTTAAACATTTTGTTAACAAGATTTTCATAAAATTAATAACACGCGTTTTCTTATTTTTATATCATATTCGTAATATTTCTGAGACAGATTTGCATCTAAAAAAGAAATGATTGTGAGTGAAATTTTCACCTAACACAAATACCTCAAAATCTTGTTATTAATCATCGGCCGCTCATCAATAGATCATTAATATTTTATTAAACTCTCGAGTCGTACGGAGAAAACTGGCCAAAAATTATCTAGCATTGGAAAATTGACTGTAACGATACAAACAGAAACGAGCAAATTTCCACGACTGATAATTTTAGTAAAGAGTTAAATGAACTCCTCAAAATTGCTTGTAAATGGAAAATATTCCACTACTCTGGACCTGACACTAAATTCAAAAAAGGGTTACAAAAGTGATTAAAATAACAGGATTTTGTGTAACTCCAGCCAAACTATTAAATACGAATTTATTTTTCACGTCTGTCCTAAGATATGAATAGTTAAAAAAAAATCAGCAGCTTCCTTTTTTTATTATTATTATTTTTTTTATTTATAGAAAGTATTTATAAGTATTAACAGAATCTGGCGAATTATGAGAAATATTAAAGAGATCCAGGGAAAAAAATTCAGGGATATGTGAAATCACACATTTCACCATGAATAAAATATCAGCTCAAGATTATCTAACATAAACAAAAAGTTCCGTAGATAGAAAGCGCAGCGAGATATAAAATGAAGAATATACGTCCAAAAGAAGCGATCAGCTTTTAATTTTGGCTTTGTGCATCATAAATATTATTCACCTCCAGTTTCTCCCTAATTAAATGAGTGTTACACTCCTAAAAGTTTTTCTATAATTTCTGGTGGTTTAATTAAATGTTACAAATACATTCACAGCATTTGCATATATCAGTTGATTTTCTAGTCGAGTCACGGCTGTGATTTATGTATTATAATTCTCAGAACAGTTAATTAAACCACGAGAAATTGTGGAAAGGCTTTTAAAAAAATTTAGCACTTAAAATCTCCTTCCAAACTTTTAGTATTTTACGAGTCGCAAATTCAATATTTTGGAAATCACACCAAAATTTCACTATCATTTCTTGCTCGACAATTATTGTAAAAAGATTTTTTTTCCCAAGTATCAATATTTTTCATTATTTACTTAATAATAAACCGTTTTTAGGGTGTATCAAAAGCCATTAAATCGCCGCCGCTAAGTGGAACGATAGATTGACGTAAACTCTCTCCAAGAAGACTGATTTTTCCGCTTTTTCGTCTACGTGGTGTTTTTGGAAGTTTAGATCTGGGTGTGCAAGCCATACAATCGTCCGCTGTAAAAAAAAGAATTCATTGAGTACAAATAGAATACAAAATTATTCCAGATGAAAAAAAAAAACGAGATGATTTTGTTTTTAACCAAAGAGAATAGCGATAATTAGTAAATTCTTGTATTCTCATCAATCGAATAGTTTTTATAATTCTGATTTATTTCTTTCTAATTTCTAATTTCTTTATAATTTCTAATTTCTTTCTAATTTCAAATTTCTTTCTAATTTCTAATTTCAAATTTCTTTTTAATTTCTAATTTCTTTCTAATTTCTAATTTCTTTCTAATTTCTAATTTCTTTCTAATTTATAATTTCTTTCTAATTTCTAATTTCTTTCTAATTTCTAGTTTCTTTCTAATTTCTAATTTCTTTCTAATTTCTTTCTAGTTTCTAATTTCAAATTTCTTTCTAATTTCTAATTTCTTTCTAATTTCAAATTTCTTTCTAATTTCTAATTTCTTTATAATTTCAAATTTCTTTCTAATTTCTAATTTCTTTCTAATTTCAAATTTCTTTCTAATTTCTAATTTCTTTCTAATTTATAATTTCTTTCTAATTTATAATTTATTTCCAATTTCTAATTTATTTCTAATTTCTAATTTCTTTCTAATTTCTTGTATTCTCATCAATCGAATAGTTTTTATAATTACGATTTACCTATTTTAAATTTAACTTTTGAAGCTATAATTATCAATTCATAATCATACTTTTCTAGAAAATTTATCATCGCTAAAAAATATTACAATACTCACCATTAAATCTGACGCTTTTCCTCGTGGATTTTCTCCTCTTAATCTCGTTCTCGTTTGCAGGTTTCTCAACGACAACATCACAAGACTCTGAATTAATCTCCGTCCATCTTTGTTGAGGATTGTTATTTTCCTTTTTGCTTAAATCGATCGAAATATTGTGTTTTTCATTCACGGATGAATTAAAACTTTTCCGATTGTTCGATCTCGGTGTTTCCGCCGCGATTGTTCGATTTCTGAGAACTTTGCGGCCGATTGAAGTCATTTTCACATCATTTTCCTCAATAGTCGCTTCGGGAATTTTACTCGATCGTCTCAAAGATTTACGGCTCGAATTCAAAGTCTTTTGAGGTTTATTTGCCTCAACAGGAGTTTCAAAATCTTTGCTCGCCAGTATTGAATGTTTTCTGTCGGAATTTGTAATCATTTCCGGTTCATCTTCTTCAAGAATTTTGCTCGTCCGTCTTGAAATTCTCTTCGTTTTTTGACTATTTTCCGGTTCATTTTCCTCGATCGGCGTTTCAGGAATTTGGTTGGCTCGTCTTGAACGTCTTCTGTTCGTATTTCCGGTGTTTTCCGATTTTCTTTCCTCGACAGACATTTCCAGAACTTTGCTCGTTCGTGGCGAAGATATTTTGCTGGATTTTGGAGAACTTTGGCTTTTTTTCACAGCAGATTTTGTGGGAGTTTCCGAGACATCGTTATTATCCATTGACTGAGTTTTTTCTTCGATTATCGCTGCAGATTCGGGAATGTTTGTATTCTCAATATCGTCGAACCAATCGTCTTCAAAATTGAGACGTTTTTCCGCTCCTCTGAGTGTAACATTTTGCATGGATCCGCATTTAACGTCCTCGCAATCATCAGCTTCATAATCATCGATTCGTGCGAGCGCTCGACCGAGATCAATGCTATTTTGTAGAGTCTCTTTAACTCCATTCTTGTCGTCTTCTTCCGAGCAAACGTCGTTGAAATTATTCTCATCGAGACTGTCAATTCGTGCGAGCGCTTTGCCAAGATTTATGCTGTTTTGCAACGGATCATTAACTTCGTCTTCAGGCGCGACTTGTCCCAAAAAAACGTAATCAAAATCAACTTTTCGTTCCGCTTTATTGGCAGAAGATTCACGGCTCTCTTCAGATTTCTTCAAAATCCCTTTGCCAGGTGTTTGATCAGAATTCACATAGGAAATACTATCGTCCAGCTTAACTTTCGGTGTTTTACACATCTTGCCGATTTTCATAACCGCTAAAGGGCTAATAATGCTCTTCGATACCTCCGATAATTTTAATTGCTTCAGCAACGAAGTCGGCGTCTTGATAATCGCACTTCGTCTACGATTTTCACGATCGCGCGACGGAGATTTTGCCAAACTTAACCGGGAATTTCGATTCTTACGATTGCCTGAATTTTGACTCTCAGAATTTTGAGTTTCAGGACATTTATCGATATTTTCCTCATCAGCGATTTTCTTCTTTCTCGCAGCGAGAATCCACGAACGCGCTGAGCTTTTTGCTTTGATTTTCGGCTTTGGTTTAGCGACTTTTTTCCTCGTTACTTTTTTTTCCGCCACGGCAATTTGATCTTCGATCCAATCTTTGGATTTGAGGAATTCGAGTTTGACAAATCGTGTCTCGCAATCTTTTATTTCCATGTGTATCATGTCCCAAAAACCTTGAAGATCGCTGCACTGAACGAGCATCTCGCCTTTTCCAGTTTCGCAGTCGATAACCAAACGACGAAATCTCTCGAATTTTTTTCTCATCAATAATCGCGTTTGACCGACTGCCTGATTAATCAGATACTTAACATCTTCGGTAATATCAGGCTCTTCCATAATTCCCTCCCATTTTTCGCACCATTCCGTCAATCGATCGATTTCCCGTTGCAGAAGAAATTTAAAGTATTGAGCGGTGCGTTCTTCGTCTTCAACGGAGATATTTAAATTTTGCATTATAGTTTCCTTCGTCGGAATTTCTTCGGGGGATAAACGATTAATACCCATTTTTGTTCGTTGCTCCTTACGCGCGCTTGATTTTCCACGACTCGATACGATGTAAGGGGAAAAAGAAGCGGGAACTGGAGTTCCTGAACGTGGAGGTGTCGTCGTTTCAATCGGAACCTCGTCAATTTCATCCTCGTCTTCGGGATTCTGTGAGGCAACTTTTTTCTCTGGACTTTCGTCTTCGGAAGAAACTCTCAAAATCACAGATTCGATCGACGAATTATCCTGACTCGATGCTTCGAAAGAGCCATTTTCTGGCATTTTTTCGCCGGTCATTTTATCGCGCGATGCTAAATTTTCACGTGTTAATTTCTCTTTTTGTTCATTCGATTCGAGGCTGATAGAATTTTCGGCTAAAGCGTCGTAGTCTTTTATTTGAGACGGTACAACAAATCGACCAAAAAGCGGGATAGTTTCATCGAGACGCGCGTTAGTTTTTAATGATGATAATCGTTTTCGCGAATTCTTCCTACGATTTGTCTTTGGCTCGACTGTAGAAATAGCTGAAGTTATAGATTTGCGCGCGGCACTTTTGCGCGTCGAATTTCGTAATGAATCGGAATTTTGCAGATTTTCTGTTGTCATCATATTGATCGATGGAATATTTGCCGGAGGCCATGGTTTTTCTTCTTCGGCTTTTAGATCAAATTCGCTTCCTTTTTTGGTGGAATCGTTAACTGCGTTTGGTATAACGAATCGACCGAAAAGAGGAATTTCTTCAAGACCCGCAGGAGCTTTGAAGGAATAATTATCAGGAGCGAAAGAGCGCGTAGATTGTTTTGTCAACGACGGCAATCTCTTCTTTACAATTTTGCCGGCTTTCGCTTTTAGCTTAGAATTAAAAGGTTTTGCTGGCGTTACCGAAAGTCCAGCTAATTTAGCTTCTAAACGCTTTTGCGTTGCTCTGGTTATTCTTTTTTCAGGCGTCGGCTGATGCTTTATCTTGTGGATACCGCTTCTATGACAAGGCACAGGCTCGACTCTGATTTTGTCGGAAACGGGGGGAGAATAATATTTGTGATGAACTACGCCGACCTTGAAAGCTGGTCGCTTTTTTTGAGCTTCTATTTTTCGTTTTATTTCACGCTCCACCTGCCATCTACGAAGTTTCCTGGTTATGTCGCATGATCTTGAGCTAGTTTCTGTAAAATATTGCGATTTATTTATTATTATCATTATAACTTTTTTGTAAATATTCTAAATATGTAAATAGAATAGAATAGAATAGAATATTTATTTTGTATCGCAGGCCACTGCCTATTACAAAGGTATGTCATGGTGGTCGTTTTTTTTTCGGAAAAAATTCCCTGACTTTTCCCTGACTAATTTATCAATTTCCCCTGACCGAAATTTTAAGGACATCTACTAAAAAATTTATAACACGAATAAAAAAAAAAATGTATTAGAAACAGATACGTGTTTTTGATAAGTTATTTATTTCTCGATCAACAACGAATAGTACTTTTGAAGATGTATTTTCTCTTTCAAAACATAAACTTTCTTTGGAATTATAATGCTTTAAATCCGATTAAATACTGATGTGAAGTGTAATACTTATTTTAGTAATATATAACACTTTTTAAACTTTTTTTTTGAGTGCTTCGATTTGTTAGAATAGATTTATGTTGTAATGTTTATATAAATTTTTATTTGGTTTTTTTTTTCTTTTCAAATATTTTTCAGTTATTTTTTCTTCCAAGTCTTTCTTTTATGGATTTTTATTCAGTTATTGAAACGTTGGCAACAATCTACTTTTTCCCTGACTAATTTCGATTTTCCCTGACTTTTCCCTGATTCCCTGATCAATTTTTTATTTCCCTGACTTTTCCCTGTTTTCCCGGTTTTCCCTGATGGCGGCCACCATGTATGTACATGTAGTGAGACGATAATATTATTCGTTTAGTGCAAATGCGCGCAGAATACAGCTTGCTTTAATATATAAGAATAACTTTCGTGATGCATCGCTGTTCCTAATTTGAAGGACTTCCGAGTAGTTTGCACCTCTAATAAATTGGTTTCTGTACAGGGCATACGTCGGACATTCACATAGAAAATGTTTCATGGTTTCGTTTACATTTCGATTACAGATTAGGCATATTTCGTCTTCTTTGATTTTATAGGTAATGTTCTTAATTTTAAAGACGAGTATATTTCTACCGGACAATCTGCATTGGGCGACAGCTCTAACAAAGTTTAAGGGTTGCACTAAATATGTAAATAATTATAATAATAAACATACATATTTATTTGTCTAGTTATCGTAAATGTAAAAAAAAAAAAAAAAAAGAAATTCAATAAATGAAATTTATTTACTTATAATAACAATAAATTTTATATTTTCTAAAAATATTTTAATTATGTATTTTCGGAAATTTACGACATTTTTGTATGTATTAAATTTTTAATCAAACCCGAAGCTGATTTTTAAAAAATGTGTGGAAAATTAAAAAAAGTGTTTTATTCTTCAATAAAATATTATATTATTTCATAAAATCCATAATTCGATATTTTAAGCTTGGTCAATAATACAGATTAAGAGAGAAAAGTGATGACAAAATTTTCGCGGTCTCGAATTTTTTTCTAATGGACAAAGCAGTTTGTTTTGCCTCGGGAGAAGCATATGAAAACAACGCTTCTATGTACGTCTCTGTTATTTGACTTTTATTTGACTGAAAATCGCACAAAGTTAAAAATAAGATTTATAAATAGGTGAAATATACTTGAGATGTTATTTTTGTCTAGTCGATGGAGTAAATTGATCGTTAATTTAGCTAAATAATAATGATGCGTACCTTCGAACTGTTGAGCTTCGGAAACTCTTCGACGCTTGTCGAAAGTTTCGGCTCGATTAGCTCTTCTTCGCTCCTCGTGTTTAACAGTTCGCACCAAACGTCCCGTGTTTGTATTTATAAAGCCCACACCTTGTTTCTTATATCGTTGCTGGTTATTATTCATTTTTTCTACTTAGTTTGTGAGGACAGAGTCAGTTAACCGCCTAAACACGCTTGTCACACAACTGATACAACGGAAAATGCTTTGAAATGATGCACGACGGGTAAACGGTCCAGTACATAGTTGATTCGTAAATGTAACGAGCGATTCTATTGGCTTAGAAGTAATAAAATGCGCTAAGAGGGGGAACACTGCTGCTCGATTGTGCTGCCGCGGATATTCATCGCAACTATTTTAAAATATCAGAACATCCATGAGTGCGAGAGAGATAGCGAATATTATTTGGGACAAGAATTCTCGAAAACTTGATATTTTTTGGAAAAAATGAAAGTTTTACATCATGCACAATTAAAAGGGAAATGATGTAAGACTTTTCTTTTATCAAAAAAATGTATTATGCTGCCGCGGCAATTCATCGCAACTATTTACAAATATCAGAACATCCATGAGTGCGAGAGAGATAGCGAATATCTTTCGGAACAAGAATTCTCGAAAACTTGATCTTTTTTGGAAAAAATGAAAATCTTACGTCATGCACAATTAAGAGAGCAGTGATGTAAGACTTTTCTTTTGTCAAAAAAATGTATAGTGCTGCCGCGGAAATTCATCGCAATTATTTAAAAATATCAGAACATCCATGAGTGCGAGAGAGATAGCGAATATTTTTTGGGACAAGAATTCTCGAAAACTTGATCGTTTTTGGAAAAAATGAAAGTCTTACATCATGCAGAATTAAGAGAGCAATGATGTAAGACTTTTCTTTTATCAAAAAAATGTATAGTGCTGCCGCGGAAATTCATCGCAATTATTTAAAAATATCAGAACATCCATGAGTGCAAGAGAGATAGCGAATATCTTTCGGAACAAGAATTCTCGAAAACTTGATCGTTTTTGGAAAAAATGAAAGTCTTAAATCATGCAGAATTAAGAGAGCAATGATGTAAGACTTTTCTTTTATCAAAAAAATGTATAGTGCTGCCGCCGAAATTCATCGCAATTATTTAAAAATACCAGAACATCCATGAGTGCGAGAGAGATAGCGAATATCTTTCGGAACAAGAATTCTCGAAAACTTGATATTTTTTGGAAAAAATGAAAGTCTTACATCATGTAGAATTAAGAGACCAATGATGTAAGACTTTTCTTTTATCAAAAAATGTATAGAACTGCCACGGAAATTCATCGCAATTATTTTAAAATACCAGAACTTCCATGAGTGCGAGAGAGATAGCGAATATTATTTGGGAGAAGAATTCTCGAAAACTTGATGTTTTTTGCCAAAAATGAAAGTCTTACATCATGTAGAATTAAGAGACCAATGATGTAAGACTTTTCATTTATCAAAAAAATGTATAATGCTGCCGCGGCAATTCATCGCAATTATTTTAAAATATCAGAACATCCATGAGTGCGAGAGAGATAGTGAATATTTTTTGGAACAAGAATTCTCGAAAACTTGATATTTTTTGGAATAAATTAAAGTCTTACATCATGTAGAATTAAGAGACCAATGATGTAAGACTTTTCTTTTATCAAAAAAATGTATAATGCCGCCGCGGAAATTCATCGAAATTATTTAAAAATACCAGAAAATCCATGAGTGCGAGAGAGATAGCGAATATTTATTGGGACAAGAATTCTCGAAAACTTGATCTTTTTTGGAAAAAATGAAAGTCTTACATCATGTAGAATTAAGAGAGCAATGATGTAAGACTTTTCTTTTATCAAAAAATATATAGTGCCGCCGCGGAAATTCATCGAAATTATTTAAAAATACCAGAAAATCCATGAGTGCGAGAGAGATAGCGAATATTTATTGGGACAAGAATTCTCGAAAACTTTATCTTTTTTGGAAAAAATAAAAGTCTCACATCATGCAGAATTAAGAGAGCAATGATGTAAGACTTTTCTTTTATCAAAAAATGTATAGTGCCGCCGCGGAAATTCATCGAAATTATTTAAAAATACCAGACAATCCATGAGTGCGAGAGAGATAGCGAATATTTTTTGGGACAAGAATTCTCGAAAACTTGATATTTTTTGGAAAAAATGAAAGTCTTACATCATGCAGAATTAAGAGAGCAATGATGTAAGACTTTTCTTTTATCAAAAACTTTATCGATGTCCTCTGAAAGATGGGTTACAGTTTTTGTTCTCGCTTTAATGCGAAACGTCCATGAGTGCGAGAGAGATAGCGAATAATTTGTGTACCAAGAATTCTTGGAATCGGCCGCAGTTTTTTCGACGCCAAATTTGTAATTGTCGTTCGATTTTGACTATCTACAACTCATTTTGTTTGTTGAAGGACGTTTCACAAATTCACCAAGTAACTTTTATTGTTACACTTCTCAATTAGGAGAATTATTGTGTAATTACAATTTCACATCAAATCAAATCCCAAAAATCCAAATGTTATTAAACCATACATTCGATAAAATCCGAAAAAAAATACGTACATTTTTATATTATCCTTGTTTTAGAAATCCTCATGACAATTAAATGGAATTAGGCGAGTCGCCGAAGTTTCGCTTTATGTACCTCGTAAAATCAATCAAGCTGATTAAGTCTTTCGATCGTTAATATGATTTAAAACACCGTAGGCTCTCGATTATTGGGTCTATAAAAAAAAAAAACGCCCCCTAGGCCGCATCGTCGCCATCTTGAAATTACAAAATAATCGGCGAATACATAGGTGAACTCTCGGTCTATTACTCCCGCAATTAATACGCATTTATTTAATTGATTAATCATTCATCTGACAATCGTCGTGTCGTGTTCACTGCAGGATTAGGAAGATAAGGAAGTGACAGTGGGAATAAAGTTCGCGAATATCGCTGCGTTTATTCGCTTTTGATTGGCGGCATCGTTGATCTGTTCTCTGCCAATTTATCACGATGGACGCCATTCCACGAACCCACGAAGGTAATTCGACGTTTTTTTTATTTATTGATAATCTCAAAATCCATCCGTAAAAAAACGATCGCCCTATTATTAATTAATGTCATTATTGATTTTTTCAAATTCCGGTGCTCATTTTTCATCACATTTTATCGTTAAATTGTAGAAAACGTTCAAAAGTTACTCCAATTAATTTTGAGGTTATCCACTGAATTATTAACGTTTTTTTTTCATCGTATTTTATCGCTAAATTGTAGAAAACGTTCAAAAGTTACTCGAATTAATTTTGAGGTTATCCACTGAATTGTTAAACATTTTTTTTCGTATTTCATAGACATCGAAGCGCAGATTCGAGAAATACAGTCAAAGAAGAAGGAAATTCAAAGCGCTGCGACTGAAAAGGAACAAGTCGGTCTCGGAAAGACTGGATTTTATGATCAGGACATCTACGACGGCAGTAACAACAAATACGACGGCTACGTCACTTCCATCGCAGCCAATGACGAAGTTGAGGTAACGCAGTTTTGATAATTATTCTTAGGAGTGGGAAATCAGTTTATTACGTTTGTATTACATTGTTTAATGCTTTTCAGGATGAAGACTACGAGCCTAGCACATTCAGTTCAAACAAGAGGCCTGGCTATAATGCTCCCGCTGCTTTGCTCAACGATGTTGCGCAGGTAAAACAATAAAAACAATTTTTTAAGGAGATCCTAACAAGCATGCATTGATTTTTTTTGTGTTGGCCATTTTTGTCATTTTTGCGGGACCTTAGCAACTATATTGACATGCAGGATGCTTAACTATTTTGGTCATATCTACGTTCTACTTCTTAGTTATTTCGGGCTTTACATGTTTGTTTTATTTATATTGTAACTATTTTTTGTATTCTCGGCCTGCTTGGCCGTCGTCACAATATTTTTGTCAAGGGCTTGTCCCGTTCAATGAAATAATAAATAAATAAATTAAAAATATTATAAATAGCGGTAAAGCAGAATCTCAATGATTTAAACATTTTTAAAAAAGTATCAACCGACTGATAATTTGGTTTATCAGAAGCATTTATTATTCGAATTTTAATTATTTGACAGCGAAATAGCAAAAATCAATAAAATCTCTAATTTATTTTTTAAGGAAATATTAAGAGTCGCGGTAGCGACTCGACGCCAAGTTAAAAAAAAAATTAATAATTTATTTTTTGAGGAAATATAATTTTTTTTCATGGAAATATATTTTTTTTTTCATGGAAATATAATTTTTTTATCAAGAAAATATAATTTCTTTTTCAAGGAAATATAATTTTTTTTTCAAGCAAATATAATTTATTTTTTATTACATATCATAATACAAAATTAGCGGTAGTAGAAATCGATATTTATTGACAAAATATGAACAATTATTTTGGTTAGCATATTGCAAATTATAATTACAATTATAATTCCTATTGGCTTACATTATAATTTGCGAATTGGCCATCAACTGCTATAATATTAACTATAATAAAATCTATTAATTACATTGCTAATCTGATAAAAAAAAATTAAAAATGACAGAGCGAAAAGGACTACGATCCATTTGCGGACAGACGACGTCCAACAATCGCAGATCGTGAGGATGAATACAGACAGAAGAGGCGGCGGATGATAATATCACCGGAGCGCGTTGATCCTTTCGCTGAAGGTTTGTAGATCGTTTATTCTCCAAATTTCTTGAGTACCTTTATCTAGTCTTAAGAAAGGTAAAAAAAAACAAACTGTATTTATAAATGAACTTTAGTTATAGTTGCTTCGGTTGAAACCGATCAGCCGATGTTCAATGAGCACTGATATTAACGATAATACATTTTTTAAAAAATCATTCCATGCTTCTAAAACGTCGATCTTTTGGCAATTTCTATTTTCTATGTTGAAAGTTAAAATCATTTGAAATATTTCTCAACGATTCTCTGCTCGTTGTACGACGGCGTGTAAATGTTGTAATATTCGTAGCGTGCAGGAGAAACCAACGACGATGATATATCACGTTAAAAAGCTATAAAAGACGCAATACTAGGAAAACTTTCGTCCCGCGCTTTGTGTACACAACGGTGGCTTGAATGTGAATCGAATGAGTGGGAAAAAACCTGGAAATACCATACTAATGTGAACATATTTTGTTTCCAATCTTAGTGACGGTCTGCACATTTGGAATCATCTGCTTTGCCCAGGATACTATGTCGAAGGTTTTAAACGACATCCATTATTGCGTATAGCCATGCTAATCAAAGTTCTGTCGCGACGAGGAGACGCGATGAGACTTTTCGTGCGCCAATTATCTTCATCCCTTGTCCACGCTTTTTTCAGCACTTTATCGCTCGTGATTTTTCTTATTTTCTTTCTCTCTATCATTAATTCGCACTTCGACGCGAAAAGCGAGAGAAAAGTTTCATCGTCTCTTTAGAAGAAAAAAAAAAAAAAAACGTTATAACATCCAAGCGAATAAACAGACTTTGCTTTGGCATGATTATTCACAAACAAAAAAATAGTATGAGTGGTTCTGAATGCAAATATTATTAATAACGAGAATGAGTTGATTTTTAGATGGCTAAAGTATTTATTCGATGTGGAAGAGAACTTGAGAGCAGGACAGTGCTCCCTGTGGCACCGAATCTTCACGTACGTATTATATATGCGAGCTACTTTTGCAGCTCTCCGACTCGTCCGCGTTCAGCATTATTTTATCACAATTTATTTAAATAAAAAATTTATCAAAAATCGGTTATTCAACTGGTGATTAATTGAGGAAGGCGAAATGGATGGTGTATTTAGTAGCTCGCTTGGAATATTTACCGCCGTATTCCAAGGGCATAAATGACGTTGAAGCTGGCAGTAAAAAGCGAGAGAAATGCAAATTGTTTTTAAGCTTTAGCAAAATTGGCGGAGGATTATAAACAATATTTTGTTTAATGTCTCAGTGGCTATTGCTTGCCAGCTTCAGTATCATAGGGCATATTTATTCTCAACAAACACACACTTAATAAAAATAGAAATAAAAATTTTACCAGGTAAAAGTTTTTCCTCAAGGAAAAAAAAAGCAAAAAAGAAAAGTTAGAAAGACAATGTTAAAAAAAATATAAACGTCCCTAATCCAATGAGAGAACGCCACATTACGTCAGATTTGATCTATCAATCGATACAAGTAATCATAACTAATTGTTACGCTTTGCGTGACGTTTGATTCGTGGTTACAGGTGGCAAGACTCCAGACATCGGTTCTCGTTCCTATCCGGAAATTATGCGCGAGCAGCTCCTCAAAGGCGAAGAAACTGAAGTGAGTATTCTTCAGAAATTGATAATTATTTATCTGATGCACGGAAATCCATACAAGTTGATATTTCTTCAAATTTCAAGGGTTAACTTTAAAAAAAAGCATGAGATTTTTTTTAATGACAGTATTTTTTAAAAATAGTATGTAAATTTTTTCAAGGAAACAATAATTAATTACTTATAAATAGCAATTAAGTGATACTTAATTAAGTAATAATTAGCTGCTTATAAATAGTAATTAATTGATGCTTAATTTAATAGTAATTAATTATTTACAAATAGTAATTACTTAATATTTAATTAATTGATAATTAATTACTATTTATAAGTAATTATTGATAAATAAAAGATAAGTAATTAATTTAATAGTAATTAATTATTTACAAATAGTAATTATTTAATATTTAATTAATTGATAATTAATTACTTATAAATAGTAATTAATTATTGTAATAATAGGAGAAAATAATAATCTGTAATAAATATTTTGAAAAATTTGCTTGCAGTTGAGAAAGAAACTTGCAGAAAAAGCTAAAGACGGTACATTGAAAGCTACCAACGGCGATCCAAAACCAGCGCCGAAGAAACGTGGTCGTTGGGATCAAACTGAGGACACGCCGAGTGCAAAGAAAGTCGCTGGAACTGCAGCGACGCCAACTTCCTGGGATAACGCTGATGTAAATATTCAAAATCTTTCTTTTTTCTACAATGACAAAAACGTATTTTATTATTTAAAAAAACCACCATTGTGTTTCCTATAATATTGTCCAAAAGACAAATTAATTATACGTTCCTTTGCTCTCAATTTTTTAATGGAATAAACTAATTCTATGTATTATCAACTCAGATTCCAAGTTAAATACCAAATGTCAATTCTCCAATAATAAAAATATAATTATTGTTCTTGTAATCATATTTATATTTCGAAATGATGATAATAACATTTATGGAATTTCTTGGCTTGTTTTGTAGGACGAAAAGAAAGAAATAAAAAGTTACTTTACTGATATTTTTATTTGTAAAGGGGTTTTTTCAGTCGAAAAATCAATAAATAATAAATAAATAAATTACACAAATCTCAAATTTTTTTTCGAGCAGGTTACTCCAGCAGCTATAAGATTGTACATAAATTCTCCTCTAATAATAAAAATATAATTATTGTTCTTGTATTTATATTTATATTTCGAAATTATGATAATAAAATTTATGGAATTTCTTGGCTTGTTTTGTAGGACGAAAAGAAAGAAATAAAAAGTTACTTTACTGATATTTTTATTTGTAAAAGGGTTTTTTCCGTCGAAAAATCAATAAATAAATAAATAAATAACACAAATCTCAATGTTTTTTTCGAGCAGGTTACGCCGGCAGCTATAAGATGGGACGAAACACCAGGTCACGGGAAAGGCGGCGAAACTCCCGGAGCAACTCCAGGACAAAGTACACGAATGTGGGAACCAACACCTGGTCACGCGACACCCGGTGCTGTGACACCGGGTCGCGAAACACCGTCTCACGACAAGATTGTCTCCAGTCGACGAAATCGTTGGGACGAGACACCCAAGACAGAAAGAGGTGAGAGCCCTCGAAAAAAAAACAAACTAAAAAGGTTGGAGTGCTTTATTTTTTTTTATATCGATGCCTAATATTTTTTCTATTATATTATTTCTATTCCAGCAATCACAACAACAAATTTCCGAATAACATTATCCTTTAATAATTGCAAATTAAATGAAGTCGAATTATGCGAATTATATACAAAAGAATTATTACAAATTTTAATCTGAATAATTGCGTTAAAAATCCATTTAATTTCTTGAAAATAAGATTAACAAATGCTGCTATCATTTTGTTAAGTCTGATTAAAACTTCTTTTCTGTCTAAGAGATTCAGTTTACTAATAGTCGGATTATCCAATTGATATTTTACCTCTTTAATATTGATTCTAATAGTTTCCAGCGTCTTTGCACAATTTTTTTTTACTTTGTCGCTTACAAATGAATGATTGTTAAACAACAGAGACACCAGGACACAACAGCGGTTGGGCCGAGACTCCACGAACGGATAGAGTCGCGGGCGATCTCATCCAGGAGACACCGACACCATCAGCGAGTAAACGACGAAGTCGTTGGGACGAAACACCCTCGAATCAAACACCAGGTTCGATGACACCGCAAACACCGGCGACACCTTTAACGACACCTCATCAAACGTCGATTTTGACTCCTAGCGGAGTAACTCCAACGGGACCGAAAGCAATGGGACTGGCGACACCGACTCCCGGTCATTTGATGTCAATGACACCGGAACAGCTTCAAGCTTATCGATGGGAACGCGAAATCGACGAGAGAAATCGTCCGCTTTCGGACGACGAGCTCGATGCACTTTTTCCACCTGGTTACAAAGTTTTACAGCCTCCAGCGGGTTACATACCAATTCGTACACCAGCGCGAAAACTTACAGCGACACCAACACCAATAGCTGGAACGCCTCAGGGTTTTTTCATTCAGCAGGAGGACAAAAGCGCAAAATTCGTTGACAATCAACCAAAGGGAAATTTGCCATTTATGAAACCCGAGGATGCGCAATATTTTGACAAATTGCTCGTCGACGTTGACGAGGAATCTTTGAGTCCCGAAGAGCAAAAGGAACGAAAGATCATGAAGCTTTTGCTTAAGATTAAAAATGGCACGCCACCGATGCGCAAAGCTGCGCTTAGGCAAATCACCGATAAGGCCAGAGAATTTGGCGCCGGACCGTTGTTCAATCAAATTCTACCGCTTCTCATGTCGCCCACTCTCGAGGATCAGGAACGACATCTTCTTGTCAAAGTTATCGACAGGATTTTGTACAAATTGGACGATCTCGTACGACCCTATGTACACAAGGTGAGATTCAAATAGACGCGGTGAAATGCTTTCGTTTTTTACCTTCGTTATATTTTTCTGGTAATTTCTACGGAAAATTATAGTGTTAAAAATATTTAATGCGAATTTCTATTGCGAGTAAAGAAAGCTTTTTTTTAACAGAAAGTTGTATATTAAATTTGATATGCAAGTGAGATGTAAAATTACAATATTTTCTACGAAATCCTATGAAAATAAATAAAATAAATAAAATAAGTTGGAAAGATACTGGGAAGACAAAGAGATTGGAGGACAAGTCAAGGAAACGTGGGCAAAACTGAGATGCGGAAGTATAGGTAGAGAGGAAAGAAGGGGGTATGTAAATACGAAATGTAGAATGTGCGGAGAAGATGACGAAACACTAGAACATATCGCGGAATGTAAGAAAGTTAAAGAAGATATGAAAGAAGAGTTGGTAAAAAGTATGGAGAATTGGAGAAAGGGAGTCGGAGGAGAGATGCTAAGAATTAAGTGGATAAGATGCTTAAAAGAAAAACCAATTGTAGAACTATGCATTTATATACAAGAATTTGAGAGACTAGCAAAAAACAAAGAGGGAAAAGAAGGGAAAGATAGGCAATAAAGGGAAATTAAGGAAATGTAAGAATGGACTTGATTGAGTGAGAATGAATGCAACTAAAATAGGATTAAGAGAAAATGTAAATCTATAACACATGTAAAAATCCGAAAGGGCATACTTGAGAAATAAACAATATAATATATAAAATAAATAAAATAAATAAAATAAATAAAATAAATAAAATAAATAAAATAAATAAAATCCTACGAAAATTCGTAGATTTAATTTTTTAAATTTCTTATTTTACTGATGCGTTTATCCTTGGCATTCGCAGATCCTCGTGGTTATCGAGCCTCTTCTTATCGACGAGGATTACTACGCTCGTGTGGAAGGTCGTGAGATTATTTCGAATTTGGCAAAAGCGGCGGGTTTGGCTACGATGATTTCGACGATGAGGCCCGACATCGACAACATCGACGAGTACGTGAGAAATACGACGGCTCGTGCGTTCGCGGTCGTAGCTTCAGCTCTTGGAATTCCCTCGTTGCTGCCTTTCCTCAAAGCCGTGTGTCGCAGCAAAAAATCCTGGCAAGCTAGACACACGGGTATTAAAATCGTGCAGCAAATTGCTATCCTTATGGGCTGCGCTATTCTTCCGCATCTCAAAAGTTTGGTCGAGATCATCGAGCACGGTAAGAAAAAAAAGGACGAAAACTAGAATCTTGCATATTTCTTCTTAATTCTTTTTAATTTTTACTAATCTACGCCTATGCGAAAGTATGTTCGTCAATTTTAATCTCCTCGAAGAGGAAATTTTGAATTAGAGGAATTTTAATTTCCTTCAAGAGCTAATTAAAATTGAAATGAAAATTTTCAACAATTTACAAAGCGTAAATTGTTGAAAATAATAAAGAAGGAATATGCAAGGTTCTACTTTGCATCGTTGTTTCAAATAAATATGAAAAATGAGGTTTAACAAAATTTTTGCAAAAGTTAATGAAAAAACGCACTTTTAAAAAAAATTTCATAATTCCCAAAAATCCGAATTACATTTCCGATTTTGACGAAATTCAATATCGAACAACATTAAATGTATCAGCACTTATGAATAACTTGTTAGCAAAATTTCGTCAATTTCACAAAAATTAGGCTTGTTTATTTTTTATTAAAATTTATTTTTTTTTTTCCTTCAAAATTGCGAAAATCAAAGGCGCGCCGCTGCTTTTCCTATGAGGAAACAAAAACAGAGAAAGTCTATCAGCGCTTTGTTATTATTTAAAATTTCGTTTAAAAAAAATCTTCGATTTGCTTTAGGCTTGGTTGACGAACAGCAAAAAGTTCGTACGATCACTGCGTTGGCAATAGCTGCTCTCGCCGAAGCTGCGACGCCCTACGGTATCGAAAGTTTCGACTCCGTTCTTAAGCCCCTTTGGAAGGGTATAAGAACTCACAGAGGAAAAGGTCTCGCAGCTTTCCTCAAGGCAATTGGTTATCTCATTCCTCTTATGGACGCCGAATACGCCAATTATTATACGCGTGAAGTGATGCTCATTCTAATCCGCGAGTTCCAATCGCCCGACGAAGAAATGAAGAAGATCGTGCTTAAGGTAAAATGCAATTATCCGATGATAATAAAACGCGAGAAGCACGAAGGAACATTTGCGAAGAATCGACATAATTTTTTTTCCAGGTCGTGAAACAATGTTGCGGTACAGACGGTGTCGAGGCGCAATACATAAAAGACGAAATTTTGCCTCATTTCTTCAAACACTTTTGGAATCATCGCATGGCTCTTGATCGCAGAAATTATCGTCAGCTCGTCGACACGACCGTCGAAATTGCCAATAAAGTCGGCGCCTCGGAAATCATAAATCGCGTCGTCGACGATCTTAAGGACGAGAATGAACAGTATCGAAAAATGGTTATGGAAACCATAGAAAAGATAATGGGCAACTTGGGAGCCGCTGACGTAGATTCGCGACTTGAGGAACAACTCATCGACGGAATTCTCTACGCTTTCCAGGAGCAAACAACAGAAGTATATTTCGCACAATTTTTTAAATTTACAATCTATTCTTATATTTCGCATGTGCTCCTAAAATGTAATTTTAATTTTTTTCCCTGCAGGACGTTGTGATGTTGAATGGTTTCGGAACAATCGTGAATACTCTTGGAAAAAGGGTAAAGGCGTATCTCCCGCAAATATGCGGTACAATATTGTGGCGATTGAACAACAAATCGGCTAAAGTTCGTCAACAAGCGGCAGATTTAATTTCGCGAATCGCTGTAGTCATGAAGACCTGTCAAGAAGTAAGTTAAGATTATTTGAAGTACTTTATACAGGATTTTAAACCTCCATGATTTTTTTTTTTAAGGAAAAACTTATGGGACATTTGGGCGTTGTTCTATATGAATATCTGGGTGAAGAATATCCCGAAGTTCTCGGTAGCATTCTCGGTGCTTTGAAAGCCATCGTCAATGTCATTGGAATGACGAAAATGACACCGCCTATAAAAGATCTGTTGCCGAGGCTGACGCCGATTTTGAAGAACAGACACGAAAAGGTTTGTGGCAAATCCCCATAAATTTCAATCAC
This sequence comes from Ephialtes manifestator, assembly GCA_963970395.1. NCBI lineage: Eukaryota > Metazoa > Arthropoda > Insecta > Hymenoptera > Ichneumonidae > Ephialtes > Ephialtes manifestator. Next base: position 29,792,283 of record OZ019979.1, read on the forward strand.
TTTCTCCCTTCTTTTTTTTTAAATCTATTTTCTGCGTGTATGTTCTCAGGTCCAAGAGAATTGCATCGATCTCGTCGGTAGAATAGCCGACAGGGGACCCGAATATGTATCCGCCAGAGAATGGATGAGAATTTGCTTCGAACTCTTGGAACTCCTCAAAGCGCATAAAAAAGCAATCAGAAGAGCAACTGTCAACACCTTTGGTTATATCGCCAAGGCTATTGGGTGAGTAAAGAGCCCCACGTCTGAGAATCTTAAATTAGCAACGCATTTAGTGTTGCCATTGAATAAAGAGTTGACAAGCTGGAAAATTTGGATAATTTCTGAAAATTTTGATAATACCTGAAAATTGCGACATTTTCTGAAAATTTGGATAATAACTGAAAATTGCGACATTTTCTGAAAATTTTGATAATTCCTGAAAATTGCGACATTTTCTGAAAATTTTGATAATTCCTGAAAATTGCGATATTTTCTGAAAATTTTGATAATTCCTGAAAATTTTGATAATTTTTGGAAAATTGGATAATTTTTGAGAATTTGGATAATTCTTGAAAATTTGGATAATTTTTTAATATTTGGATATTTCTTGAAAATTTGGATAATTTTTTCAAATTTCGATAGTTTTTGAAAATCTGAATAATTTCTGAAAAATAGGATAACTCCCGAAAATTTTTATAATTATTCAAAATTTGTTTAATTATTGAAAATTTGGATAATTATTGAAAATTTGTTTAATTATTGAAAATTTGTTTAATTATTGAAAATTTAGATAATTATTGAAAATTTGGATAATTATTGAAAGTTTGGATAATTATTGAAAATTTGGATAATTATCGAAAATTTGGATTATTTTTGAAAATTTGAATAATTGCTGAAAATTTTGATAATTTCTGAAAATAATATAACCGAAGAAAAAAAATGTATCGAACGTCCTCGCATGTTGATAAACAATTTCGATATTTTTTTGCAGTCCTCACGATGTTCTCGCGACGCTTCTCAACAATCTCAAAGTCCAGGAACGACAAAATCGCGTCTGCACGACAGTAGCAATAGCCATAGTGGCGGAGACTTGTAGTCCCTTTACGGTTCTTCCGGCGCTTATGAACGAGTACAGAGTTCCTGAATTAAACGTACAGAATGGCGTGCTCAAATCGCTGTCGTTTCTCTTTGAGTACATCGGCGAAATGGGCAAGGATTACATCTACGCGGTGAGTCCGCTACTCGAGGACGCTTTGATGGACAGAGATCTCGTTCATAGACAAACTGCTTGCGCAGCCATAAAGCACATGGCCCTTGGCGTTTACGGTTTTGGCTGCGAGGATGCTCTCATTCATCTGTTGAATCACGTGTGGCCAAATGTCTTTGAAACTTCGCCGCATCTCGTTCAGGCTTTTATGGATGCTGTTGACGGGCTTCGAGTCGCTTTGGGACCTATTAAAATTCTCCAATATACGCTGCAGGTCAGTTACTTTTATTATCATAAAACACGAAGCATACGCCAATTTTGTCGATAAATTCGACACACATTCCGACAAATTCTGGCAAACTTGAAGTTAAATAAAAGACGTCGCGTTGAACAAAAAAAAATATTAACTTTATTATTCTGATAAATATTTCCTTTTTTTAATACGAACTGACGTATTAAAATTTTATTTACTTTTCAACTAATTATATTATAGATTTGTATTTTTGTTTATTTTATTTTATCGGTAAATTCGACACATATTCCGACAAATTCTGGCGTCGCCTTGAACCAAAAAAATTTAACTTTATTATTTTGACAAATATTTCCTTTTTTTTAAAATACGAATTGACGTATTAAAAATTAATTTATTTTGTAACTAATTATATTATAAATTATTCTACAATATTTTACAACTATGTTGTAAAAGTTGATCAAAAATGCAAATTCTCATCTTTTTTTGTGAACCTTTTTCCTTCTAAGATAGGAATTTAAAAAAAAATATGTATAACTCCGAAATTCTTGAGCAACGAAATTAGAAAAAAATGATCAACTATTAAAATCCGACGAATTATGAAAATTATCTGAATTGATATAGAATCCCTCGCATTTTACAATTGCATTTCAATTGTATTCTCTTTTTTTTAGGGGCTCTTTCATCCGGCGAGAAAAGTCCGCGATGTTTATTGGAAAATCTACAACTCTCTCTACATCGGCGGACAAGATGCTCTGGTTGCAGGATATCCTCGAATTATGAATGATCCTAAGAATCAGTATATTCGTTACGAGCTCGATTACGTATTGTAAGTGTAACGTCAGTGTTACAGGAAAAAGAATGCAAAAAACAGAGAAAGAGAGAGAAAAAAAGATGTATCATAGGGTAAGTTATTATTTTGGGCTGAGCGCGTACCAACGATATGATATACGATGACCATTTCTGCTAACTCCATACATACAAAAATCCGATTATCCGCAACGCGTGCATCTCGCACGTTCGTAATTAATAAGTATTTAAAAAAAAAAAAAAAAAAAAAAAAAAGAAACGTCAGGAGACGTAAAAGATAGTAATTTAAAAAATGAACTATTTATGTTTTATCACACAGAGACACATACAGGGCGTATTTCGTTCGCATTAAAAAACGAATACAATTAAAATTGTGTATAGAATTAATGAGTCTTTGTTTTCACTAGCGAAACTATATATGTTTTACACTTAGTTTTTAAAAGCGATTGACGAGATTGCAAAAATGAATGAAACCAATGTCAGAATTGAAACGAAGATATAATGTAAGGCGTCAATAAACGATCACAAGGTCAGTGACAAAATTTCTTTCGATATTTTAATCATCAATTAAAATTTCAATAATTTGATTGACTTATTAAATCAATTATACGAAAATATGCAAAAATATAAGTCAATTAAAATTTAAATAATTTAATTGACTTATTAAATCAATTATACGAAAATATGCAAAAATATAAGTCAATTAAAATTTAAATAATTTAATTGACTTATTAAATCAATTATACGAAAATATACAAAAATATAAGTCAATTAAAATTTTAATAATTTAATTGACTTAATAAATCAATTATACGAAAATATGCAAAAATATAAGTCAATTAAAATTTTAATAATTTAATTGACTTAATAAATCAATTATACGAAAATATGCAAAAATATAAGTCAATTAAAATTTAAATCATTTAATTGACTTATTAAATCAATTATACGAAAATATGCAAAAATATAAGTCCTTTAAAATTTAAATAATTTAATTGACTTATTAAATCAATTATACGAAAATATACAAAAATATAAGTCAATTAAATTTTAAATAATTTAATTAACTTATTAAATCAATTATACGAAAATATACAAAAATATAAGTCAATTAAAATTTAAATAATTTAATTGACTTATTAAATCAATTATACGAAAATATGCAAAAATATAAGTCAATTAAAATTTGAATAATTTAATTGACGGAGTGATCCCAAAATTCTCGATCCCTAATTTTATTTGGGGAATAAAATTCTTTCTTCCCTACTGAAAAATTCCGACTTTGCTAATGAATTTTAGAACACAGCACGATTTGGAAGCTGACCTGCGAATTTACGAAAATTTGAATCAAAAACAAACTAATTACATATTTCATCTGAGATGGCCAACACTTTATTAATGCAGGTAAGGTTTAAACTGTTATGGGATTTTCCATGGGGAAAATCTATTCCCTATATGTGATTTTTTTTTCGGCAATTTATTTATAATTTTTTCAGACTCAAAAAAATCATGATTTTCGTTCTGCAAAATTATTTTTAAATTTTGAATTCTTCTGCAAATCGGAGTCTTTTTTTCCAAGTAGATGAATTCAAGACGAACGAAAATTCGTCTACTTATTTGTCGACGTAATTAACCCGTACAAATATCACTGTTATTGAAAAAAGTGATATTTATAAAATCAAATAATTTTGACGATCGAAAAATCCCGACTTTGCTAATGAATTTTAGCACACAGCACAATTTGGAGGCTGAGCTGCGAATTTCCGAAAATTTGAATCAAAGACAAACTAATTATTTCCTCTGAGTTGGCCAACACTTTATTAATGCAGGTAAGGTTTAAATTGTTATGGGATTTTCCATGGCGAAAATCTATTCCATATTTGTGATTTTTTCGGTAATTTGTTTATAATTTTTTCAGACTCAAAAAAATCATGATTTTCGTTCTGCAAAATTATTTTTTAATTTTGAATTCTTCTGCAATTCGGAGTCTTTTTTTCAAGTAGATGAATTCAAGACGAACGAAAATTCGTCTATTTATTTGTCGACGTAATTAACCCGTACAAATATCACTTTTATTGAAAAAAGTGATATTTATAAAATCGAATAATTTTGACGATCGAAAAATCCCGACTTTACGACTCGAATTTACGAAAATTTGAATCAAAGACAAACTAATTATTTCCTCTGAGTTGGCAAACACTTTATTAATGCAGGTAAGGTTTAAATTGTTATGGGATTTTCCATGGCGACAATCTATTCCATATTTGTGATTTTTTTATAATTTTTTCAGACTAAAAAAAATCATCATTTTCGTTCTGCAAAATTATTTTGAAATTGTGTATTTTTATTCTGCAAATCGGAGTCTTTTTTTTCAAGCAGATGAATTTAAGACAAACGAAATTTGTCGACGAAATTAATCCGTACAAATATCACTTTTATTGAAAAAAGTGATATTTATAAAATCGAATAATTTTGACGATCGAAAAATCCAATAAATATAAAAAATTAAATTAAATAAATGACAACATTTTTTATTCGATTGAAAATCAGAAATACTTTTTTTCTTTAAGACATTTTCCATATGGAAAAAAAAGTGCGATAAAAAATCATCGATTTAGAGACGAATAAATCATCAAAAATTTGCGAAAAGGATGAAAAATCATTTTGACTCACGATTCGTTTCTTTTTAGAGCTAAACTTACGTTTGACATACGCACACAACTTCGTGCTACGCAATTAAAATCTATATACGTGCCAAAACACGCGCAATGTTGATTTTTTGAATGTCAAAACCTGACATCGCGTTTAAACGGTTTTTGAGTGAAATAATATAATGTATACGCTGTTGAATGGTTTGTACAAGTATTTGGTGCAGAAGGACGAATATTTTATCCTTATTTTGGGCCTAGACGATGCAGGAAAGACTGTAAGATACTTATTTCATTAGATCGTAAAATTTATAGGTTAGGATTATGTGTTTTTCGAGTAAATATCAATTAAAAATGTTTTTGAGGTACGTAGACGTACTTAGAGGCTGCCAAAACGAAATTCACGAAAAATTACAAAGGAATGAATCCTAGCAAAATAACAACAACAGTGGGACTTAATATCGGCAAGATCGACATCGCTGGTGTGAGATTCAATTTTTGGGATCTCGGAGGACAGGAAGAACTTCAGTCGCTGTGGGACAAAGTAATTTCCTCTCTTTAATTCCCTCTTCAATTCGTGAATGCTAATTCTCACATATTTATTCTTTAATCACCATTTTTTTATCTCTCAGTATTACGCAGAGTCGCACGCAGTTATCTATATCGTCGACTCTTCCGATCGAGACAGAATTCCAGACTCCAAGGAAACTTTTGGTATGAATTTGATAAGTTACAAAAATTCTTCTGTATTGTAACATATTTTAAAGATTCTGTATGTTAAACAGTGAATTATCCTTTATTTTTGCATATTCGTACAAAATTCAATTGATTTTGTTTTTCTATTATATGAATTTGTATAACGATTGTTGAGAATTTCTTAATAATTTTGAATTTGTCATCAAAGTCTTATAAAATGATTTTTTGTTGTTTTTATTAGTTTCCATTATGATTATGAATTTTATCTTTTAAATTTGTGAATCGGTAAAAATACAATCTCTGATTAGATAAAGTGGACAAAAGGATGGATAAAGTCAACAAAAACGCAAACAATTAAGTTTTGCAACCTCTAAAATATCAGAAGACAAACACAAAATAAACTGAAGCTTTGAATAATTTTTACTTTTATTTATGTATTTATTTATATTTATTTATTTATTTATTTATTCATACATGGGTCGAAACCCATTTTGGAGACAACCAGGACATGCCCTAGTAATACGATATATAATAATATATACGATATATAATAATAATAAATACGATATTGTAATAAATGTTCTTTTCTTCTAAGTTCTTTTCTTCAATAAACGATCATATCCGTTCACGTCAATAACAAATTCCCAATAATAAATCGCAGTTCATCCCATTGATACATTTGCCGTAATAAATCCCATCACATTAATAAATTCTCCATAATAAATCACAATTCATCACATCAATACATTCGGAGTAATTAATCATCTCAGTTCATCACATTTTTAAAATTCGCTATAAAAAATCATTTTAATCATGACACATGCACGAACATAAACACTTGAATTTCAATTCATAAATTGTTTCATTTCGATCATTTACTTTTAATACTTTTTGCAACTCCAATTGAATTTAATTACTCTACTATTGAAAATGTTTTATAGATCGCGTCATATCGTCCGAACATTTGACTGGCGTGCCTCTCCTAGTTCTCGCAAATAAACAGGATATTCCCGATTGTATGGGAGTTCGAGAAGTCAAACCGATATTCAATCAGAATGCGCATTTGATTGGCCGAAGGGACTGCATGGTGATGCCAGTTTCAGCCCTTCATGGGTATGATTCTCTTTTTTTGTTTTTGGTTTTTCATTAAAAAATCTTTACTTAAAAAAAAAAAAATTAAGTAGAAGTCCGTTTAATAATAAGTAAATAAATTTAATTAAATATTGCTTCCTCATAGAGGAAGCTTTGTTTTCATGAAAAAAAGAATTTTCGAGTTTTTTATGTCAGGACACTTAGAATTGTCCAAAACGTCCAGAAAAGTGATCTAGAAAAAATGTCCATATGTATGTATGTGTGTGTGTGTGTATACAACTCCGAAAATTCGAACGCCGATAACTCAAGAACGGTTTTGTATATCGCGCTCAAATTTGGCACACTAGTGTAGCAGTAGACCCTCTTCAACTGTACCAATTTCCGACAAAATCTGTGTGAAAATTTCGATTTTATGCCGTTTTGAATTTTTTAAAAAAAGGACGTGGTCGCTCTAACTTTCGTAAAATATAGTCTATTTTGCTAAATAGTTGGTTATAAGAGTAGGTGCACTCAATGCTGTTTGGTATTGAATTTGGTTCGAATCGGTAAAGTGGTTCAGATTTTATGGAATTTTGAATTTTTCAAAAAATTGACATTATCGCTCTATTGTAACTTTTGCAAAACTTGAAATAGCGAGCTCAAATTTTGTATAAATGAAACAATATTCAGCCATTATATATGTATAATTTAATGACAAACGGTATGAAGTTTGTGATTTTATGGAATGTTGAATTATTTTTAATAATATACGTTATCACATTTACTTTCGAAAACGCTCTAATAATAACGAAATAACGGAATAACGAAATAGAAAAAGCGAATTCACAACATGTTTACTAATCTAATTTAAAAAAGGATGCAAAGTAGAACCTTGCACATTGCTTCTTCATTATTTTTTGCTTTTTACAAAGCTTCCTCTATGAGGAAGCCAAAATTGAATAACATACTGATTCCTCATAGAGGGAGCTTTGTAAAAAGCGAAAAATAATGAGGAAGCAATGTGCAAGGTTCTACTTTTTTTTTACCTCTGTAAAAAAAAATATCTCCGAATTTTCATATCTAGTTTTTCAAAATATTCTAAAACATTGAGAAAAGTCATATTAAAAATATCCCAAAACGATTCGAAACATTTTAAATAAATGTACCAAACTAATTTTTTATAAACGTTTTTTTCGAAAATTCGAACGCCGATAACTCAAGAACGGTTTTGTATATCGCGCTCAAATTTGGCACACTAGTGTGGCAGTAGACCCTCTTCAACTGTACCAATTTCCGACAAAATCTGTGCGAAAATTTCGATTTTATGCCGTTTTGAATTTTTTGAAAAAAGGACGTGGTCGCTCTAACTTTCGTAAAATTTAGTCTATTTTGCTAAATAGTTGGTTATAAGAGTAGGTGCACTCAATGCTGTTTGGTATTGAATTTGGTTCGAATCGGTAAAGTGGTTCAGATTTTATGGAATTTTGAATTTTTCAAAAAATTGACATTATCGCTCTATTGTAACTTTTGCAAAACTTGAAATAGCGAGCTCAAATTTTGTATATAAATGAAACAATATTCAGCCATTATATATGTATAATTTAGTGAAAAACGGTATGAAGTTTGTGATTTTATGGAATGTTGAATTATTTTTAATAATATACGTTATCACATTTACTTTCGAAAACGCTCTAATAATAACGAAATAACGGAATAACGAAATAGAAAAAGCGAATTCACAACATGTTTATTTATCTAATTTAAAAAAGGATGCAAAGTAGAACCTTGCACATTACTTCTTCATTATTTTTTGCTTTTTACAAAGCTTCCTCTATGAGGAAGCCAAAATTGAATAACATACTGATTCCTCATAGAGGGAGCTTTGTAAAAAGCGAAAAATAATGAGGAAGCAATGTGCAAGGTTCTACTTTTTTTTTACCTCTGTAAAAAAAAAACATCTCCGAATTTTCATATCTGGTTTTTCAAAATATTCTAAAACATTGAGAAAAGCCATATTAAAAATATCCCAAAACGATTCGAAACATTTTGAAAAAATGTACCAAACTAATTTTTTATAAACTTTTTTTTCGGCATTATTACCATTAGAAATTAATGTTCTTAATATATTTAATAAAGTAAATTTTTCCACATTTTCTTGTCGCGAATTCTTCGAATTTTGATTGAATTTTTTATTGAGAATGTGTGATTTATTAATTAAAATGTATAATTGAATTGATTTGCAGGGACGGCGTGGACGAGGGAATTCACTGGTTGGTTGATTGCGTGAAGCGCAACAGCGACGTCCGACCACCTCGAAATCAGGACGACAATTGTCTGTCATAATTACTCAAAATTACTTTCCATCTGCACGAAGAAAATCGCGAAGCTGTTATTCCCGTTATCTTAAGTATTTTACTATTATTTATACAAATACAGTATTTATATCTATTAGAACGCAAGGATCAACTGCGTTTTCTTTCACCTGCGATCGAAGCATCAAAGATTTTTCGTCTTGGATCAAAATCGTCGGTCACGCGATAAAGAAAACGGAGCAGCAGTCAAAGTGAACACAGATTGATAACAAAATACGTCTATAAATCCCATTGGTGATCGAGCAAAAGGTAGATTATTCTCCCGGAGTAAAACGATATCAAACGAGTCAACGAGATAAGAGATAACGAAACGAGCAACGAGAAAATTACTCCGCTCGCTCGTTAGTTAGTTGATAAAAAGTCGTTTTTCAGATCCTCATGGCGTAGTCGCGATCTCCGCGTTTGATATACGATCATCAGTGATTTAAAGTGCTTTCTCGACGACGTTCGTGAACCATTGTTTACTAATTTTATTAGCACAGTAACAGGCATGTGGTACTACGAGCCTGAGGATTGGAGCGTTTTGCCTCCTGAACTCAACAGAAGGTAAAGTATTAATTTTGAGGCCGAGTGAGAGTTTCAGTGTAACTCGCGATCATGTAACTTTGGGTGTGTTGAAATAGCAACAATTAGTGAATTTTATGGGAGCATAAAAAAATGTTTCCTCGTGATTTTCTTCGGAGTTTTTGCTTGAAGGAATTTGGAGATTAAGGTTTTTTATACACTGTTGAAAATACTTGCATATTTATGGTAATAGCAATTTTATTCATCAGCTATTTTATTTTAGAGGCGAGAGTAAAATTACAAATTTTTATACTTTTATTTTATATTTTATACTTAATATTTTATATCTGAAAAAAATTAAAGCATATAAAAGGTGCTGAAAAGATTGATTTTGCATAATAATAATTGCAAAATGTTATTAACGAATTGATGAAAAAACATTTTTTTAGTATATCGTCGACTTAACTTTTTTTTTCGCACGAAAATAATTTGTTAATTTTTCAGAAAATATGATTTTTTTTTAATTCTAAATTTTTTTCTTCAATTGTGATAAAAGACCTTCCAACATTTAAAAATTAAATAAGAGGGTCATAATTATTATTATTATTATAGCATTATTATTATTATTATTATATTATTATAATACACGAAACGCACGAAAACTATCGTAGTAACGCAATAAGACAATTATTTAAAGTCCACAGGCACAAAAAAGCCTGAAAACTACTATACAAACTGCCGAAAAAATTATTTACAATCTTAATTTAAAAAATTCCCCAGGATCTGCTTCAATTTTTATTACTTATTTTTATAATTAATTAGTAAATCACTCATCAACTTAAATTTTTTTTTCGCACGAAAAAAATTTGTTAATTTTTCCGAAAATATAATTTTTTTTTAATTCCAAATTTTTTTTTGTGATAAAAGTCCTTCCAACATTTAAAAACTTTATAAGAAAGTGATAATACACAAAACGCACGAAAACTATCGTAGTAACGTAATAACACGATTATTTAAAGTCCACAGACACAAAAAAAGCCTGAAAACTACAACAAACTGCCGAAAAAATTATTTACAATCTTAATTTAGAAAATTCCCCAGAATCTGCTTCAATTTTTATTACCCAAAGCGCAATTTTTCTATTTCAAAAACATCGCGGATTTTCCGCAACAACGTAAACCAAATGAGCGTTGATGTTCCAAAAAAGTGTATATAGGTCAAAAGCCCTCCCAAACCAAAACCCCATTAAAAAATCGTTGAAACCCCGACCGAAAAAAAAGTCTTTAACTCCAGATCGAAAAAAACAACGCAACCTTGAATTTTCTATTCGCTCTCCACGATTCATAAATGACGATAATAAATGCCTCGCGGCCATTTTGAATCACGTAGTCAACTACAGTACAGTACCACCTACAGTTCTGTTGTTTTATACAGAGAAGAAGCTGCTATATATCAGTATGTGTAGACGAGTTGGGAGCTCGAGATTATCGTTGTGTGAGTTAGTCGTCCTCTCTTAGACTCTCCGGTGTACAGTTCGCTGTTTCCGTACACGACATAATCGACAATTGCCTACAACGTAGGCACGACTAAAAATCGTGACTAAAAACCGTATTTCAAACTCGGGATCAGCGTGTGTCAGTGTCGAGACTTTTGGGTGTCCGCGAGAGTATCAAATACGATTAATTATGTGCTTGTTTGTAACGGGGTGACACGACCAGTGCGAGATTGACTGATCGTTGGTGTGTATCGGTGCAAAAGGGGGGTACGTATTGTCTATATATATATATATACACACATATATACAGATATAGAACGTCCTTATCAGTGTTGTCACCTACTGACGAATATTGCGCGTGATAATGACCGAAAAAGCCGCTAAATCGAAAGAAAAAAATGCGAAAACGTACAATGAGAACGATAGACAGGTGCAATCGAACCAATAGGCGGATATTAACGCGAACGATAAGTAGGAATGAATTTTTTCGAGTTCAGGTGCGGCACTACAAGTACGAGGGCGCTTTATTCGCGCATACCACGTCCAACGACAGTTTTCTCCTCTAACACACGACGATTTTTGTCGCTGATACTACTTGAGGCGAGGCTTTTACTTAGCCCTCGATTTAAGACATTTTTCATTCCGCTGGTGCTTTTATTTGTTGTTTGAGGAAGCAGGTAGTTATTTCGCTATTGAGGGAAGGATAATACGAGGCATTTTTTTTTTTTTTTTGGGAGGGAGACGCGGAGGAATATAGAAACATAGTGGACGTAGTACGTTCCTCGTGGCAAAAGTGTAGATATATATCGGGTTTTCGTGTCAATTGTCAGACAGGGATGAAACTTCGTGGACATCCGGTAACCCCACAAACGTCACTTCATCTGTCACGCGATCAAATTTCCGGGCTGTGAGACATATTGACAGATGTCAAGAACGTTTTTGTTGGCACAACTTCGCTAGGAAGGCTTTTTTCTTTTCTTTTTTTTTTTTTTTTTTTGTGGTTTATGTAACGAGATCACCTTGGTTTTGCAATGGATTCGTAGAGTCCTTAAGAGTGATGTGTGTGTGTTTTTTTTTTTTTGAGCTACGGACGCATTGACGATTTTTTTGGGTTTATTTACAGATAGCGAGGTAATACTTTGCAATAGATTCAGAGGGTTTTTTGTTTTTTGAGGTAGGGAGATGAGGATTGTCTGCTTTTTTGTTTCCGAGTCGAAGATGAGAGGCGTTTTTGTTTTTTAGTTTATTTACTGCATTTTTTGAGGATTTTGTGTATTACGATATATAGATTTGGTATTCGGAGACAGATTTTTGGAAAGATTTGGAAAATTGTGGTTGGCAAGGAATGTTTTGGTTTTGGAGCCAAAGTGGCAAGGAATTGCCTTAAGCTTTGGTTCTATTGAATTTGGCAGCTTCGGTGTTCTTCGTGATTTGGCAATTTTCCTAAAATATTTACCCAATGATTTGGAACTGTATTTTTTGATTTTGGAGTCACTTAATAGTATTTATATTTTGTTTTTTTTTTGGAGCCGCACATGCGAGGATTTTTATTTTTTAGTTTATTTACTGAATTTTTGGATGATGTTGTATATTACGATATATATATTTGGTATTCGGAGACAGATTTTTGGAAAGATTTGGAAAATTGTGGTTGGCAATGAATGTTTTGGTTTTGGAGCTGAAGCGGCAAGGAATTGCCTTAAGCTCTGGTTCTATTGATTTTGGCAGCTCCGGTGTTCTTCATGATTTGGGAATTTTCTTAAAATATTCTCCCAATGATTAGGAACTCTTGTTGAAATTGTATATTTTGATTTTGGAGTCACTTAATAGTATTTGTATTTTATTTTTTTTTTTTTGGAGCTGCAGATGCGAGGATTTTTATTTTTTAGTTTATTTACTGCATTTTTTTATGATGTTGTGTATTACAATATGTATATTTGGTATTGGGAGACAGATTTTTGGAAAGATTTGGAGAATTGTAATTGGCAATGAATGTTTTGGTTTTGGAGCCAAAGCGGCAAGAAATTGCCTTAAGCTTTGGTTCTTTTGGTTTTGGAGCCAAAGCGGCAAGAAATTGCCTTAAGCTTTGGTTCTTTTGGTTTTGGAGCCAAAGCGGCAAGAAATTGCCTTAAGCTTTGGTTCTTTTGAATCTGGCTGCTTTGGTATTCTTCACCATTTGGGAATTTTCCTAAAATATTTTCCCAATGATTTGGAACTCTTGTTGAAAATGTATATTTTGATTTTGGAGTCACTTAATGGTATTTGCATTTCATTGTTTTTGGTTCGAAGCTGTAGCTGTGAGGATTTTTATTTTTTAGTTTATTTACTGAATTTTTAGATGATGTTGTATTTTACAATATATATATTTGGTATTCGGAGACAGATTTTTGGAAAGATTTGGAAAATTGTGGTTGGCAATGAATGTTTTGGTTTTGGAGCCGAAGCGACAAGAAATTGCCTTAAGCTTTGGTTCTATTGATTTCGGCAGCTTCGGTATTATTCATGATTTGGGAATTTTTCTAAAATATTCTCCCAATGATTTGGAACTCTTGTTGAAAATGTATATTTTGATTTTGGAGTCACTTAATGGTATTTGCATTTCATTGTTTTTGTTTCGAAGCTGTAGCTGTGAGGATTTTTATTTTTTAGTTTATTTACTGAATTTTTTGATGATGTTGTGTATTCCAATATATATATTTGGTATTCGGAGATAGATTTTCTGAAAGATTTGGAGAATTGTGGTTGGCAATGAATGTTTTGGTTTTGGAGCCAAAGTGGCAAGAAATTGCCTTAAGCTTTGATTCTTTTGGTTCTGGCAGCTTCGGTATTCTTCACGATTTAGGAATTTTCCTAAAATATTTTCCCAATGATTTGGAACTCTTGTTGAAACTGTATATTTTGATTTTGGAGTCACTTAATAGTATTTATATTTTGTTTTTTTTTTTGGAGCCGCAGATGCGAGGAGTTTTATTTTTTAGTTTATTTACTGAATTTTTTGATGTTGTGTATTCCAATATATATATTTGGTATTCGGAGACAGATTTTTGGAAAGATTTGGAGAATTGTGGTTGGCAATGAATGTTTTGGTTTTGGAGCCAAAGTGGCAAGAAATTGCCTTAAGTTTTGGTTCTTTTGGTTCTGGCAGCTTCAGTATTCTTCACAATTTGGGAATTTTTATAAAATATTTTCCCAATGATTTGGAACTCTTGTTGAAACTGTATATTTTGATTTTGGAGTCACTTAATAGTATTTGCATTTCGTTGTTGCAGTTACAAAGCCACAACTGCAAAAATTTCCCTTAAGATTTAGTTCTTTGGGTTCTGGTAATTTTAATATTTTTCAGTAAAAGATTTGAGAATTCTTGTCTCTATGTGGCATTAAAATTTGAGCTGATTTAATCTCATAGTTCATGAGTCACAGCAGAAAGAATTTTAGCTCAATGTTTTGGACCATTTTTGAGTGTTCCAATATAAAAATTGAGAAAAAAATTATTTCCACAAAAATAAAGCTTCTTTCTATAAGGGAACAAAATAGACAAACTAAAAATCTAATGTTTAGCCAAATTGTCAGAATTTTTTAATGAATTCTCAAAAAGCAGTTAGAAATTCAGAAAATTTATGAGCGTTGGACTTTCAATCTCATTCTTGAATTTTTGGAGGCAGGCAGAAGCATGATCAATACTTTTTGTAGATGGATGGTTTTTTTTTGTGTTTCTAACTATAAATGTACGCTAACAGGACTGTAGCTGTACACTTAGAAGATTCGAGCGTGGATTTTGGTAACAAAATATCATCCGGGCTGCCCCTGCTACCGGACGAGTGTGCAGAGTTTATTCATAAAGAAGCGGAGAGCCGAGGCTAAGAGGAAACATTCTGAAATCACATTGAAACCATGAATGCCTCAGAACATGGGTAAAGACGACAGATTGTATTTTTTAACACTATCTTTATACTATTTTTCCAAACCATTATTTTGGACTTTTAGATTTGCAGTATTATCAATATCACCTAAAAACACTATTTTCTGAGAACAGAAAGACCAAATTTTAATCCCATTATTTAATTGTTCCAAAACATTAAAAAAAAAAGATTGCATTTATTTAGAATTACAATATTATTTTTGGAGTCCACTATAAATTTATTTCATCAATTTTGCTAACTTTTAAATTCTCTTAATAATATTTGCCATTATTCTATTGATTCCTTCACAATTTCATAATTTTTCATTAGTTTAAAAATTGTAATATACAATTTTTATTCATTTATATAATTTATATTTATATAATATATTTATAAAAATATATAATTATATCAAATATAATTATTAATAAATATATTAAATTAAATTATTAATAAATATATTAAATTAAATTATAATTAATAATTTTACTAAACATATATAATTATATTTATATAATTTTATAATTTTATTTATATATTATATAATTTTTCATTAATTTAAAAATTGTAATATACAATTTTTAAATTAATGAAAAATTATGAAAAATTCAATAACTTATATTCCAACATAACAATAGCCATTCATATGCTGAAAATACAATTTATAATGGAGATACAATAGAAATCCTATGAATATGAAGAATACTTTATTGATTTTACTGTCTCTGGCTCACAATCCTTGCAAAAAGATGTTTTTTTTTTCCCGAAGCTCTTTGTATAACTTCCTCCCGAGAAATTAAACGATAAATACTTGTCATTGCGTTACTACGATGGCCGATAGATTGACTCGGTCGAGTGCATCGATACTTTGTGTGTTTATCGTCGTGTGTCTGTGTATTAAAAGCAGCATGGCTGTGTAATTTTGCAGGTTTAACCCAGCCTTTAACATGGCCTCCATAAAGCAGGCTTTCAACGAGGCTGTCGAACGAGGTGGGTAAAATCACCATCGTTTTTAATTAATTATTAATTAAAAATTAAAAATTCAAATGCGTTTCGTCATCCTTAAGAGGGTATCCGAATTAAAATTGCATAATACTTCCCATATTTTAAAAATACAATGGGGTAAATATTATGCCATATTTAACTTGGATACCCCCTTAAGGTAGTTTTAGCGATAAAGTCTGACAAACGTAAGATTCAGAGACAATTTCGAACACTTTTCGACGCTATAAAAAATTGGAAAAAATGAAGCATATGGAAGATGCTGGAAATATTGATTTTGCATAATAATAATTCCGATATTTTTTTTATTATTTTTTTTCTTCTAATTTATTATCGATAAATAAGTACTAATTTATTATACTAATTATACTAATTTAGTATTAATAAATTACTAATTTATTAATAATAAATTGCTAATTTATTAATAATAAATTACCAATTTATTAATAATAAATTACTAATTTATTAATAATAAATTGCTAATTTTAAAAACAATTTTGAAAAATTATACGAAATTCTGAAAAAATGATGAAATTATTTACGTTTGAAAACAAAAATTAGGTTGACGAGTAATGTCGAACAATTTTTTTTTTTACTAATTTATTATTAATAAATAATTACTAATTTATTAATAATAAATTACGCTATTATTTAGTAATAATAAATTAGTACTTATTAATATTAATAATAAATTAGTAAAAAAAAATTGTTCGACAAAATACTGGTGAACCTAATTTTTGTTTTCAAACGTAAATAATTTTATCATTTTTTCAGAATTTCGTATAATTTTTCAAAATTGTTTTTAAAATTGTCACGAATTTTGGATATGTGAAATGTCCGGATCTGTAAATACAGATCACAAAATAAAAAAAAAAGAATCTTTGAAATCCTTCCTGAATCTCACATTTGGCTGGATTGTTTCCGCTAAAACTACCTTAAGAAAAAAAAAATTCTTTCCTAATCCAAGCACGTGCTTTCACGAGTTTTCCTAAAAAATAATCGCTTACCACTTTCCCTGTATAAATAATCACGTCCTGTCCTAAAAAAAGAGTTCCTGAGCTTTCGCAAAATATTGAAATTGTTATAATTGCTTATTTATTAAATTTGCTACGAATTTTAAGCACTTTACTGCATCACCGCCGTCTTTAAATCGATAATGAAAGAGAGACGATAGACGAAACCCCAGAACACGCTATCACAATGCACTGATAACATATTCGTTAATTTCAAAAGTATCGACAGTGAGAATGCCAGCGCCCACTCGTCTACGAGATCTCATAAGGCAAATTAGAGCCGCTAGA
Source organism: Ephialtes manifestator (assembly GCA_963970395.1). NCBI lineage: Eukaryota > Metazoa > Arthropoda > Insecta > Hymenoptera > Ichneumonidae > Ephialtes > Ephialtes manifestator. Next base: position 29,809,520 of record OZ019979.1, read on the forward strand.
ACCGCTGCTGAAGAACGTACGGTCGTTAACAAGGAATGCGCCTACATAAGATCTACGTTCAGAGAAGAGGACAGCGTTTGGAGATGCAGAAACATCGCAAAACTTCTGTACATTCATATGCTCGGGTGAGTCAAACCGAGTCTTTATTTAATAATTAAAAACTTAAGACTGGTTCAAAATTTGTTTGTGGTCGCGACGAATTTTTTCACAGCAACTATATTTTCGAAAACACTCTTAGAATCTCAAAATTCCACACCAGATGATATACAAAATTTAATACACAAGTGTAGTAAAATTATAAATTTTTATAATGATTTTTCTAATTTTTATAGAATTTTATAATATTGTAATTTTATATCTCACTTAGAATTCTCGAATACACCGAAAATATCGTATAATTTCAGTTAGTTCATAATTTTATTTATTTATTTAACGGAATTAAAAAAGAAGAAATTATTTTTTAATGCCGCAAAATAATTATTAGACTCGAAGGATCAACTCTGTGTTTTATTTGACTTCACAGAAGATAAATTAATTTTTTCTGCATGGAAAGATAGAAAATTTTGGATCGTTTCTATGACCACCATTAAATAATATTATAAGTTCATGAATAAACCGAAAATCCTATTATTTTATAATTTCAGTTATCCTGCACATTTTGGTCAACTGGAATGTCTGAAGTTAATAGCATCGCCAAGGTTTACGGACAAACGAATCGGTTATCTCGGTGCAATGTTGTTGCTCGACGAGCGACAGGATGTCCATTTATTGATTACCAATTGTTTGAAAAAGTGAGTTACAAAAACTCTTTAAGGAGGGTCGAGCGCGTTTTTTGGAAGGGATAGACCCGGTGCGGTCGCACGAAACTGTGCGATAGAGACGCCGCTACGCAAGTTTAAGAAATCTGGATCTCGAGCCACATAATTGATTATTGTTAATTAATTGTGAAGAACAAGTATCTGAATCTTTGCATAGAGCATTCTGAATGTATTCTTTATAGTTTGCAATATTTTAACAGCATGGTATCCGTATAAACTATCCTTAGAAATATAAAAATGCATCATTCATTTTCAATCTGCCATAAGAAGCAATGTTAAATAGTATCAATTTAAGAAATTTATTTCTCGAAAACCATGAAGATAAAATTACTCAAACTTTGCAGTTGAACTCAGGCCATCCGTATCAATGAGTATTTAAAAAACCAGCATCTATTTCTTACGATTTTTGCGCTTGACCCTCCTTAAGGATGTTCGACTGTTTTACACTAGTCAAATCAGTGCTAAATTTTTGTAATTCTTTCATTAAAGTTTAATGCATTAAATAACTGTAGTGGAGCGTTGATTTGTATTGAAGCATGTACACTTAACCGAAAGAAAAATAAATAGTGACGGATTTGAATAAATATTAACTGATTACCGTTACTTTTCGATGGGATATATTTTCATTCAGTTTTTTTGAAGAAAAATCTATAATTTTTTGTCAATTTCGATGAGTGATGGCTCATTCTCTTTCTTAAAAGATGCTCTACAAACTGACCGAATGGATATTTGATATTATAGATCATTTAATAATTATACCTATTTGTTTATGAAAGTATTTTGATTTTTGTTAAACAGGCTATAATTATTAAACGATCGATAATATCAAATATCCAGCCGGTAAATTTGTAGAGTATTTTTTGAGAAAGAGAATGAGCCGTCGTTCATCGAAATTGGCAAAAAATTGTAGATTATTCTTGGAAAAAACTGAACGAAAATGTGTCCCATTGGAAAGTAACGTTAATTAGTTAATCTGTATGGAAATCCGGCACTATTAATTTTTCTCTGGGTTATGTATGGGGCAGTCCACCCTGTTTCGACCTGGATTTGACCTCGACCTCTCCGATTTGGCTCATTATTTTTTACAGGCTTAGTTGTACCCTCAAATGCACAAATTTTTTTTTTTTTGAAGTTCATTTTTTAAAAATATATGTTTAAAGTGACATAGAAAACCCTATAATTTAAAAATCTGATAAAATTCTTAAAATTACTTTGTTCAATAACAAAATTATCTAGCTTATAGTCAAAGAGGGGAAGATTTTCCTTCTTACAGTTTTTAAGCTTTTTTTATTTAAAAAAATTATTAAAAAACAGAAAAAATAATTAATGTACTACAGGCGATTGGTCAAATGTTTATTTATGTAAAACCGAATTTTTCAGAATTTTTTCAGATTTTTAGGAAATTGTTCAGATTTTTCCGAACCATGCAAATTTTTTTTAAATATTCTTTTAAAGTGACAAAAAAAACCCCATAATTAAAAAATCTGATAAAATTCTGAAAAATACTTTATTCAATAAAAAAATTATCTAGCTTATAGTTAAAGTGGGGAAGATTTTTTTTCTTATAGTTTAAAAACTATAAGAAGAAAAATCTCCCCACTTTGACTATAAGCTAGATAATTTTGTTATTGAATAAAGTATTTTTCAGAATTTTTTCAGATTTTTAAATTATGGGGTTTTATATGTGACTTTAAAAAAAATATTTAAAGAAAATTTGCATAGTTCGGAAAAATCTGAACAATTTCCTAAAAATCTGAAAAAATTCTGAAAGATTCGGTTTTACATAAATAAACATTTGACCAATTGTCTGTAGTAGATTAATTATTTTTTCTATTTTTTAATAATTTTTTTAAATAAAAAAAGCTTAAAAACTGTAAGAAGAAAAATCTCCCCACTTTGACTATAAGCTAGATAATTTTGTTATTGAACAAAGTATTTTTCAGAATTATTTCAGATTTTTAAATTATGGGGTTTTATATGTAAAAAATATTTAAAGAAAAAATTTGCATAGTTCGGAAAAATCTGAACAATTTCCTAAAAATCTGAAAAAATTCTGAAAAATTCGGTTTTACATAAATAAACATTTGACCAATTGCCTGTAGTAGATTAATTATTTTTTCTATTTTTTAATAATTTTTTTAAATAAAAAAGCTTAAAAACTGTAAGAAGGAAAATATTCCCTACTCTGACTATAAGGTAGATAATTTTGTTATTGAACAAAGTATTTTTCAGAATTTTATCAGATTTTTAAATTATGGGGTTTTCTATGTCACTTTAAAAAAAATATTTAAAGAAAATTTGCATAGTTCGGAAAAATCTGAACAATTTCCTAAAAATCTGAAAAAATTCTGAAAAATTGGGTTTTACATAAATAAACATTTGACCAATTGCCTGTAGTAGATTAATTATTTTTTCTATTTTTTAATAATTTTTTTTAATAAAAAAAGCTTAAAAACTGTAAGAAGAAAAATCTTCCCACTTTGACTATAAGCTAGATAACTTTGTTATTGAACAAAGTATTTTTCAGAATTTTATCAGATTTTTAAATTATGGGGTTTTCTATGTCAATTTAAAAATATATTTAAAAAAAATGGTCTGAAAAAAAAAATAAAAAAAATAAATTTGTGCAGTTGAGGGCCTAACTAAGCCTGTAAAAAATAATGAGCTAAATCGGAAAGGTCGAGGTGAAATCCAGGTCGAAACGGGGTGGAATGCCCCGTATACATACTTCAATTCAAACTACTCTCTATTATTCTTATTTAATGCATTAAACTTTAACGAAACAATTACAAAAATTTAGCACTGATTTGACTACTGTGAAATAGTCGAAAATCTTTAAGCATAAAATAATGTATTTTTTCCATCTTTCGACAATCATGATTTTTTGAAAATTTACGTTCTATTTTCCCTCAGTGACTTGAACAGTTCGACGCAATTTGTTATTGGCCTGGCGCTTTGTACTCTCGGTGCAATAGCATCGCCTGGAATGGCTCGAGATCTGGCTTCGGAAGTCGAGCGACTAATGAAATCGCCAAACGCTTACATACGAAAGAAAGCGGCTCTCTGCGCCTTCAGAATAATTCGCAGAGTGCCTGAGCTCATGGAGATGTTTTTGCCAGCAACGCGGAGTCTTTTAACTGAAAAAAATCACGGAGTTTTAATAACAGGCGTGACGCTCATAACTGAGATGTGTGAAAACAGCACCGACACTTTGAATCACTTTAAGAAGGTGAGAAACAAACAAAACTTTATTTCTCTTCGTTAAACAGCTTATCACCACGCACAGCAGATTTCCGTCTGGTTTATAACGTTAAAAATTATACCAGAGGAGTAAAAAACATATATTTTGTCTTGTGATTAAAACGTAAAGCTGAAAAAAAAGAAAAAAAACGTTTTGTAAATAGAAAAAAGTCATAATATTATAAGTGTGGTTTTGTCTTGTCTAGGAATGCGGCCATCGAGAGGTAAATTCACATTACCGTTCGCTGTGTATTACTTCTACTACTATTACTACTACTAATGCGTTTATAATGCATGATATTTTGTTTAAATGCTTGTACCATTCTACTTAACGTTCATATCGTACTTATTTTATCGTCTATTGCAGGGGACAGTCTTCTTTTAGTTTGCAACACGTCATCCTTCTTTTTCGTCGAACGACGTACTACAAACGCAACTTATTATCGTTATTATTGGTATTTAACTCTTTCAGGGTGTCTAACGATCTGGAAACTCATGATTGTTTAATATTTGCAAAATTTATCATACGGTTTTTAGACACCCTGTCCAAATAGCACCAAAATATTTCGCAAACATCATGGAAATATTCCTTTAAAATAAGACATTATAACTAGAATATTTTGGAATCAATTGCGAATATTGATGCAATCTTTTATTCAAAATTCAAAACTTAATCACACATTTTTTTAGCTGTATTGCTTAAACATGGCGATTTTCTTTCGAAATTATATCTGAAAAATAATTTTCTATGTAATAAAAAAATATTAGTAAATATTTAATTTCTTTCTAAAATAAAACATTATAACTAGAATATTTTTGAATCAATTGCGAATATTGATGCAATCTTTTATTCAAAATTCAAAATTTAATCACAAAGTTTTTTAGCTGTGTTGCTTAAACATGGCGTTTTTCTTTCGAAATTATATATGAAAAAAAATTTCCATGTCATAAAAAAAATTAGTAAATATTTAAGAAGACCCATAATTAAAATCGAAAAACGCGATTCCAAAATATATGTCTGAAGTCATTGAATTTTCGTAGCTTTGAAAAATGTGATACAAAATTTAAAAAAAGTCCTTTCCATAATATTTCTCAAATATTCTGTGCTATGCGGTTGTGAAATTTTAATTCTTCATTCCGCAGGTGCATTTTTCCCTTCTGTCTTCGCACCACGTTCTGTCTTATTCTTCTCGATGGATCCTCCGTTGATCTTTGTATCGCTGTTGTTCTTGTTTCGAATTCCTTCTCACGTAAACTCGTTATTTTTCTCCTTGGAAATCAATAGAAATTAACCAAAATTTGTCTTCTGATTCGCAGATCGTACCGAATCTCGTTAGGATTCTGAAGAATTTGATACTGGCAGGTTATTCGCCGGAGCACGACGTTTCCGGCGTTTCGGATCCTTTTCTTCAGGTGAAGATTTTGCGTTTGCTGCGCATTTTGGGACGTAACGACGCCGACGCATCCGAAGCCATGAACGATATTCTCGCTCAAGTTGCGACCAACACTGAGACGAGCAAAAACGTCGGTAACACGATACTCTATGAGACTGTCCTTTCGATCATGGACATTAAATCTGAGTGCGGTTTACGAGTTCTTGCGGTTAACATACTCGGACGTTTTCTTCTAAACAACGATAAGAATATTCGTTACGTCGCTCTCAACACGTTGCTCAAAACGGTTTACGTCGATACGAGCGCTGTACAGAGGCATCGTTCAACCATTTTGGTAAATATCAAATAAAATACATTCCAAAAATTCGGCAAATTTGATAAGTTGAAATATCAGTTGGTTTTCACGTTTTTTTAAATTTTTATCAGCACACGAAACAAATTTTTACATATTAATTTGTCATTTATTTTACACATTTTTAGAGGAAGAAAATTTGATCAGAATATTTCTTCATTAAAGCAATTTTTGTGGAGGAAGAAATACAATGAGGAACGAATGTGCAAAATTCGACTTTGCATATTTTTACTATCTGCATAATTGTTAAATAAGACTTTAAAATTGTTTTTAGTAGTAAAAAAATCCGGAAGACCGACTTATATTTTTTTATTGTTAAGTTGAAGTGCGCCCTTAGGGAAAAAAATTGTAACAGTGTTTATAATTATTTTATCTTGTCTGTAGGAATGCCTCAAAGATCCGGACGTCTCAATAAGGCGACGAGCAATGGAGCTAAGTTTCGCCCTCGTCAACACGAACAACATAAGAAACATGATGAAAGAATTGCTGTTATTCCTCGAGCGCGCTGATCCCGAATTCAAGGCTCAGTGCAGCAGCAATATTGTAATGTCGGCGGAGAGATTCGCACCCAATAAACGTTGGCATCTCGAGACACTCTTCAAGGTTCTCGTTGCGGTAAGATTCCCAAAAATTGTGTGAGGTGAAAACCAAAATTTTTTACTTGTCCATTTATTTATTTATTTATTTATTTATTTATTTATTTACTCATTTACTTATTTATTTATTTACTTATTTACTCATTTACTTATTTACTTATTTACTTATTTAATTACTCATTTACTCATTTACTTATTTACTTATTTACTCATTTACTTCCTTATTTACTTATTTACACATTTACTTATTTACTTACTTACTTATTTATTTACTTACTTATTTAATGTATTTCAATGGGAAAAATGTAATTTAAATTAATTTACAGGCCGGAAATTATGTTCGCGATGATGTTGTGGCTTGCACCATTCAGCTAATATCAGAGGCTCAAGCGCAACAGGGTTACGCGGTAAGCGCACTTTGGCGAGCCCTTGAGAAGGACACTTTCGATAAGCAGCCATTGGCTCAAGTTGCTACGTGGTGTATCGGCGAATACGGCGATCTGTTGCTCTACGGACCCCCTATCGATGATGCTGACGCACCAATAAACGTAAGTGCTCTCTGGCATCTCGATATTTAAGAGCTACTTGTTTCTATGCGATTGTTTTGCATGATAGAGTGTACTACGGATAATTGCATGATCTTATATCGCTCGTCGCAGCTCACCGAGGACGAAGTAATCGACGTTTACCAGAGGTTACTATGGAGTCCGCAGAACACCGTCGTCACCAAGCAATACACGCTACTTTCACTCACGAAACTCAGCACGAGATTTCAGCGTGGAAACGAGTAAGAATTTTTCAATATTCTTATACAAAATCGCTCGTTATATCCTCTGTGTGTCCTGCGTCTCTCATTTGTTTCTATCATACTCTTAATTTTTTCATGGTGACCACTGGTCATAAAAAAACCCAAAAATTAAGAAAATCTCACGGTATTAAAAAAAGAGCCATTCAGAAAAACCCCAAAATTAAGAAAATCTTACGGTATTAAAAAAAGATCCATTCAGAAAAACCCCAAAATTAAGAAAATCTTACGGTATTAAAAAAAAGAGCCATTCAGAAAAACCCCAAAATTAAGAAAATTTTACAGTATTAAATAAAGAGCCTGTTACGTCCGGGCTTACTTTCGATTATTAAAACTATATTTTTAAAATAAATTGCTTATCCTGAACATTAATTAACAAATAAATACAAAGTTTTTTTTAAACAGAAATTTTTAAATTTTTTATTATTTTGAAATAACAATATTATTTCGTTTTTGTAACACCCAGTAGTGCTTCCCGCTACTGGACTTTTGCTGAATTCAGCAATCCCACGATGATTAGCAGGCCTGCAGGCCACCGCACACCAACGAGATGTGCGATGTCCTGCATGTTAAGAAAATGTATTACTCCGCGGTGCTTTCGGCACTAGTTTTTAAGATATTTTTGTGAGAGTCTTGCACGGCGACTCAACCAGCGTGGTCGAGTCGCCTCATATATATATTTTCAAACTTACTCTGAGGGCCAAACTTATTTGCATAATCATTTGGACAGTTTTATATACACGTAAAAAGACCAAAACGGTTATATCGCGAGTCATTTTTAATAATTGTGTTTTTTTATCTGTGTTTTTAATAAATTAAGTGTTTTTAAATCACCAGTGTTGCATAAACGTTATTTATTAAAACAAGTTTAGAATTAAATCACCAGTCACCCTCCGATCCCGGAGGCGGCACATTCCGCTTTAAAACGGAGGAAATATCATTCATCTGTTACTATCCCAACGAAAAACAAAAACCGTGACGTAACAGAGCCATTCAGAAAAACCCCAAAATTAAGAAAATCTTACGGTATTCAAAAAAAGAGCCATTCGCAAATTACTAAAATTGTATTTTAGAATTTTTCCGGCAACAATTAAAAAACCTAAAGACGCGAGACGAATTTTAGACGTGAATTACAGAATCTTTTGTATCTAATACGAAAAATTCAAGATTTTTAAAAATTAATCAGAATGAAAAAAAAATGCCTTCAATATGAAATTGCAAAGGATTATTTTAATTCTTTCTCATGCTGAAAATTTTCGAACTATCGAAAAAAAAGTGTTGTTCCATTTATTTCGGATTTTTAAAAACTGTATTTAGTGGTCACCATGTTTTATATCTACGATTTTATTGATTATTTAAATCATTGTTATCTTCGTCACATCGTTTCATTTTCCTGCTTTAACGTTAATTTTGTTATACCCGTGATCCTCTTCTCAGTTAGAAACAGTGAAAATGTTTCAGTACGCCAGTACCTCGATTTTACAGGAAAATACGTCAGATAATCGACACGTTCGGCAGCAATTTGCACATTGAGCTGCAGCAGAGAGGAATTGAGTTTTCGCAATTGTTCCGCAAGTATGATCATCTAAGGCCGGCTCTGTTGGAAAGAATGCCACCGATGGAAACTGCACGACCCCAAGCCAATGGAATTATTGGTATGGTTAACGGAGAGTCCGAGATTGAAGAGGATAAATCACCAAATTCGGGACTAGAACCAGTAACTGCTCCTTCGGACTCGGTAAGTCATTTCAATATCAAAATTCTAATTTTATTTAGTCCTAATCTTTTGTCCTACGCTGCAGTTTCTCCAAATTTTCAAGCTTCACAAACTGAAAAATAAATCCTAAGAATATTTCACACATCCATTTCCAACCAAAAGTTTGATTCGATTAGAATTTAAATATTTCGTGACAAGAGAAAAAATAAATAAATACTAATTTTATTTTAAAAAAATGTTTTCTATTTTTTTTCTATTTCTATTTCTATTTCTATTTCTATTCTATTTCTATTCTATTTCTATTCTATTTCTATTCTATTTTATTTCCATTTCTATTTCTATTCTATTTCTATTCTATTTCTATTCTATTTCTATTCTATTTCTATTCTATTTCTATTCTATTTCTATTCTATTTCCATTCTGTTTCCATTCTATTTCTATTCTATTTCTATTCTATTTCTATTTTATTTCTCTTGTCACGAAAACTGTATCTGAGATACATGCGAAGTTTACTTATCGTTACATTTAATGCCCATGGCGATTTTTAGCGACCTTCTTTTTGATTTTTCTGTTTTTGTGGAAAAAAAGTGTTTTAAATTTGTGAATGTTTTTTTCAGAGTGCTTTGCTGGATCTTTTGGGCTCGAGTGATTTGGGAATGCCAATGCCAGCTGCCGTAACAGCTCCAACGGAAGCCACGACCCCAACGACCACTCCCGTCGTCAGTAATAACGATCTTTTGGATTTGCTTGGCGGTCTAGATCTTGGCAGTCCCTCAAATGCCGTAACTCCAGCGCCGTCGCTAAGTCAACAGGCGCAGTCGCCGACTCAATCGCTCTTTAGCCCGACAAACTCCTCTAACTTCCTCGTTAACGATCTTCTCAATTCGTCCGCGATAGAAAACGGTATTTATCTCCTTTTTCCAAGCTTGAATTGAGGTTTCTTATTTTCTTATTTTCTTTAAAAACTTTCTTATTCATTTGGGCAATATTTTTCAATACAGAAGTTCCGAGCATGGTTGTTTTGGACAAAGCTGGCCTGAAGATTACGTTCAAAATGGAAAGACCCACGGACACGCCTGATCTTCTCGTGATAAATATGCTCGCGTGCAATTTAGGAAGCACGCAGTTGACGGAATTCCTCTTCCAGGCTGCAGTTCCTAAGGTAAGAACTAGATTTGTAAATGCCCAATAATTATAAAAATAAAGATGATATGATCAGGTCTATAATTAGGATTTCATAATAACAACATGTGGCGATTAGAAAACAATGACTAAACTTTCGAATGATTGTTTTGTGATAAAATTTCATGGTAATCTTTTTGAAAAAATGAAGATACATAATTAATTAATAATCTCTTCCATTTCCCCCTATTTATTCTATTATTCAAGCGAAAGTTAGTATTTTTTGCAGCTATTAATATGTTTACACTGTATTTTATAATCACTACATATTATCATTATGAAATCATAATTACAAAACAAACTGTACTGTAAACTAGATTTCATGAATTAATGGGGTTTTACAACTCTGGTAAAAACTCATTTTTTAAAATCATTAATCACGAATATTAACTGAAATTAAAAGAAATTGCTTTATAAAATTCTGTATAAAATATAAAAACGATGTTTTGTAAAATCAGCTATTACTAGAATGTAGCAAATATGCTACTTTATCGAGTAAAGGCTTGAATGGAAATAAGTTAATGAAATGATTTATAAACTTAAAACATTCGAATCAAACTAATTATTTTTACTAGACATTACACTGTTAAAAGTATTTTGAAAATTAATATACGTATTGGAAGTTCTTTTCCAGATACAGTATATTAAATTTAATTTAATATACAATTATTATTTTAATTTAATTTTTTTTTTTGTTTTTTTTTCATTGTATAGAATTTAAAGTATGTTTGTGTAAATTGTTATAAGATTAATTGATTGTTTCGCGATTCTTTTCGTGTACAAGGGACTTGTTCCGTTCATTGTAGAATAAAAAAAAAAAAGATATATTGTAAAGTTCCAATAATTATATTATAAACACAACTTTTATGAAGTATTTAATATACTGTATATTAATTTTGCAACAATTTTTTTATATATTAATTAATATTCGTATATTAAATTTAATATACGGGTATCCGCAAAAAAACTTCCAATACTTTATATTAATTTTCATACAAATTTTTTAACAGTGTAACGCATACAAAAAAATTAACTAAAAATAAAAAAAATAAAACAGCCTTAAAAAACTCTGTACAAAATATAAAAGAGATGTTTTGTAAAACCAGCTGTTACTATAGAATGTAGAAAATATACTACTTTATCGAGTAAAAGCTTGAATGGAAATAAGTTAATGAAATGATTTATAAACTTAGAACATTCAAATTAAATTAATTATTTTTACTGGACATTACACTGTTAAAAATATTTTGAAAATTAATATATGTATTGGAAGTTCTTTTCCAGATACGGTATATTAAATTACATTTAATATACAGATATATTGTAAAATTCCAATAATTATATTATAAACACAACTTTTATGAAGTGTTTAATATATTGTATATTAATTTTGCAACACTTTTTTTATATATTAATTAATATTCGTATATTAAATTTAATATACGCGTATCCGAAAAAAAATTTCCAATACTTTATATTAATTTTCATACAAATTTTTTAACAGTGTAATGCATACAAAAATATTAACTAAAATTAAAAAAAATAAAACAGCCTTAAAAAACTCTGTACAAAATATAAAAGAGATATTTTGTAAAATCAGTTGCTACTAGAATATAAAAAATATGCTACATTATCGAGTAATGTTGTTATCAAGGGACTTGTCCCGTCTATTATCTAATAATAAATAAATAAATAAAAGCTTGAATGGAGATAATTAATGAAATGACTTATAAACCATTCGAATTAAACTAATTATTTTTACTAGACATTAACGCATACAAAAATATTAACTAAAATTTTTCAAAATAAGACAGCCTTAAAAAACTCTGTAGAAAATATAAAAGAGATGTTTTGTAAAACCAGCTGCTACTAGAATGTAGAAAATATTCTACTTTATTGAGTAAAACCTTGAATGGAGATAAATTAACGAAATGACTTATAAACCATTCGAATTAAATGAATTATTTTTATTAGACATTCCAATTGCAAATGCTGTCACCCTCAAGCACCGTGATATCCCCAGCGGGTCAAGTGACTCAAGTCTTAAAAGTTTCAAACATCAATAAAGTAAGTGTGATAAATCGAGCCATTTTCCTTTGTATAAATTATAAAAATTACATTGAACAACTAACAAATATGTGTTTAAAAACAAACAGGCCTCGCTGAGAATGCGACTGCGTATCTCGTACACGGGACCAACTGGCCCCGTTCTCGAACAAACGGAAGTCAACAATTTTCCAACACAAATTGGTACTGCGCAGTGACAGCAACAAACGACAAGCAACAAGCGAATTGTATATACGCCTGCCTAAAAAAAAAAGAGAGAACGCGAGGTTCGCGAAAAGCGACGCGAGAGCTCGTTAAAGGCAAGATAAAAAAAAATAATAATAAACTCGCGTCGCACGAATAATAATATTAATAATAATAATAATGCTGCCCGCTAAAGACCCGAGTCCACGAGATGAAAATGATATTTGTCGTTGACAATCGTCTCGACGCCCGAGACGACCAAAAGCGTCTGTGTATAAAAAAAACAACAAAAAACAATGAATTATTAATGACGATCATGAAAGTCCCAAGGGGTATAATAACTTTCCAACGATCGATGAAATCTTCGAAGGGAAAAAAATCGAGATAACAGATGGCGCGTGCTTTTCGCGACCTCGTCGTTGTTTCTTCGTTTAATTTCCCTTTTTCTACAACGCTTGTATAATTAACAATGGAGAAAACAAAAAGAAGAAACGAGCTTGCGCGTGGGCTCGATTTATATTCTGTAAATATTAGGTAACCGTCGCGCGACTTTTGTAGGCCAATTGGATAAAAAAAACAAATATACAGCGCGGCTCGTTTCAACGGGATCGAAATAACGAGAAAGGAAGCAAAAAGAAAAAAGAAAAGTAATAACGAAGAACCGAATTTGCGGCGAAATTTCATTCATCGTCGATTTAGTATTTCGCTGGTAAATGCACTACTAACTAAAGTTGAGTTCCAATCGTTCGTCTCTCTTTTTTTTCTTTTCGATTTTTACCCAAAGCGGCGAGAATTTCGAGCAAAAATCATTTATGCAGTTTATCGTCGTTGCTGCGAGAATTTCGTTAAAACGAGAAAACCGAGCGGTAAACGTTGTACTTAAAAAAAAAAAGACCGCTAGTTTTATTCGCAAAAAAAAATATAACAAAAACAAAAACGAAGAAAATGAATTTACGAAGAAGGGGGAATTATTTGAGCAGGAAATTGTGTCGGCTGTGTCTGCGGGCTCGAGTTTGCCGCCAGCATTGAATCCCGCAAGCGTAGCAAGGTTTTTAAAAACTAAAACAAGCAAGAATGTTCCGCCGCCCTTTTTTTTTGAAGAAGAAGAAAAAAAGCCAAACTTTTATACCGTGAACGACAGCGACGCAGCTCCGTTCTTTCTTTACAGATTGAAAAAAAAAAGCATATTTGATCACGTTTGAGAAGAGAGATAGTAAGTGAGAAATGTAATCAGTATAGTTCGCATTTTAGCTCCGTCCCTTATGTTTTTTTTTTTTCTCTTTTTTTTTGTTTGTTTGTTTGTTTTTCGTTAGTCTCTGGTATAAATGCGCGTGTGCGTGAATGTTTTGTGTGCCTGCGTATGAATAAATAAAGAAATAAAATAAATAAAGGAAAAAGTGCTTTTTTGCTGAACAAGTGCAAGTAAGAATGTCTCGTGTACCTCAGTTTCTTTGAGTGGCCTTGTTCTCGAGTCTGCGACAGACACAAACGCTTTCGACCCTCCAAATGTCGGGGCGAGGTGGCAATAAGCTCTGCCTACATGTTCTATCATTATTATTACATATTAGTTTTATAAATATGAATTATATAAATAAATATATGCATATATATACATGTATATATATGTATACATATGCATCTATATATGTATATATTATTGATGATGAAAATGCAAGAAATCCGCCACGAGGATTCGACGATTAAACGAGACAACAAAAAGAAAAACAACAAAAAAATGCTGTATATACTTTTTAGTGAACCAAGGTGTGAAAATAAAATGTATTTTTATTCCACTAAGAACTCCTTGAATTAGATCTTTAGTTTAAGGTTTAAGAAGAAACTATCGTGCTTTTTTTCAAACTAAATCCGTACTAATTTTTGTTCTTTTTAAAATTTTTGCAAATTTACATTATCGGACATTTTATTTCATCAGATATATTAAATTTAATTCACGAGTGTAATAAAATTACAAACTTTTTAATTAAATTTCTCAATTTTTACAGGATTTAGAAGAAAGTTTTGTAATTTTTTATGTCACTTACATATCAAATTTAATATACCAGATTATGTAAAAGATCGAATGATGGAAATATGCACTAAATATTTTTAAGTGCGTTCAATTAAATCCAGAATCAGGTTTAACACGAAGAAAAAAAAAGTAGAACCTTGCACATTGCTTCCTCATTATTTTTCGCTTTTTAAAAAGTTCCCTCTATGAGGAAGCAGTATGTTATTCAATTTTGACTTTCTCATAGAGGAAACTTTGTAAAAAGCGAAAAATAATGAGGAAGCAATGTGCAAGGTTCTACTTTGCATCCTTTTTTAAATTAGATAAATAAACATGTTGTGAATTCGCTTTTTCTATTTCGTTATTCCGTTATTTCGTTATTGTTAGAGCGTTTTCGAAAGTAAATGTGATAACGTATATTATTAAAAATAATTCAACATTCCATAAAATCACAAATTTCATACCATTTGTCACTAAATTATACATATATAATATCTGAATATTGTTTCATTTATATACAAAATTTGAGCTCGATATTTCAAGTTTTGCAATAATTACAATAGAGCGATAATGTCAATTTTTTGAAAAATTCAAAATTCCATAAAATCTGAACCACTTTACCGATTCGAACCAAATTCAATACCAAACAGCATTAAGTGCACCTACTCTTATAACCAACTATTTAGCAAAATAGACTAAATTTTACGAAAGTTAGAGCGACCACGTCCTTTTTTCAAAAAATTTAAAACGGCGTAAAATCGAAATTTTCGCACAGATTTTGTCGAAAATTGGTACAGTTGAAGAGGATCTGCTGCTACACTAGTGTACCAAATTTGAGCGCGATATACAAAACCGTTCTTGAGTTATCACACACACACACACACACATACATACATACGGACATTTTTTCTAGATCACTTTTCTGAACGTTTTGGACAATTCTAAGTGTCCTGACATAAAAATCTCGATTTTTTTTTTTTTTTTTTTCATGAAAATAAAGCTTCCTCTATGAGGAAGCAAAAACTAGTAGAAAAAAACACCTTTGTAGGAAGTAGTGTGCACATTTATTGGATCTTTTGTTCATTTCGAACTCATTACATATTAATATTTGCTTAAACAATTAACAGTATTTTTTAGGAATAGCGAATGAGTTTTACCAGTCTGTGGGATTTTTTAAAACTAAAAAATCCGAACTAATTTTTGTTCTTTTTAAAATGTTTGCAAATTTACATTACCAGAAATTTTATTTCATCAGATATATTAAATTTAATTCACGTGTAGTAAAATTACAAATTTTTTAATTAAATTTTCTTAATTTTCATAGGATTTAGGAGAAAGTTTTGTAATTTTATATCTCACATATCAAATTTAATATACAAGTTTCTGATCGTGATAGAAATATGCATTAAATATTTTAAACTGTGTTCAATTCAATCCAGGATCAGGTTTAACAGAAAGAAAAAAAAACTAGTAGAAAAAAACACCTTTGTAGGAAGTAGTGTGCACATTTATTGGATCTTTAGTTCATTTCGAACTCATTACATATTAATATTTGCTTAAACAATTAACAGTATTTTTTAGGAATAGCGAATGAGTTTTACGAGTCTGGGATTTTTTAAAACTAAAAAATCCGAACTAATTTTTGTTCTTTTTAAAATTTTTGCAAATTTACATTACCGGAAATTTTATTTCATCCGATATATTAAATTTAATTCACGAGTGTAGTAAAATTACAAATTTTTAAATTAAATTTTCTTAATTTTCACAGGATTTAGGAGAAAGTTTTGTAATTTTATATCTCACATATCAAATTTAATATACCAGTTTTTGTAAAAGATCGTGATGGAAATATAACTAAATATTTATGTACGCACTTATAAAATAAGTGAATTAAATTGAAGTGATTGAATTGAACGCACTTATTTTATAAGTGCGTTCAATTCAATCCAGAATCAGGTTTAACGCAAAGAAAAAAAACTAGTAGAAAAAAACGCCTTTGTAGGAAGTAGTGTGCACATTTATTGGATCTTTAGTTCATTTCGAACTCATTACATATTCATATCTGCTTACAACTCGTGGAAAATCCTACAGACGTACCTGCCCTATTCTTAAAGCTTCTTAAACAATTAACAGTATTTTTTAGGAATAGCGAATGAGTTTTACGAGTCTGGGATTTTTTAAAACTAAAAAATCCGAACTAATTTTTGTTCTTTTTAAAAATTTTGCATATTTACATTATCGGAAATTTTATTTCATCAGATATATCAAATTTAATTCACGTGTAATAAAATTACAAATTTTTATATCAAATTTCTTAATTTTCACAGGATTTAGAAGAAAGCTTTGTAATTTTATATCTCACATATCAAATTTAATATACCAGTTTCTGATCGTGATGGAAATATGCACTAAATATTTATGTACGCACTTATTTTATAAGTGCGTTCAATTCAATCCAGAATCAGGTTTAACGCAAAGAAAAAAAAACTAGTAGAAAAAAACGCCTTTGTAGGAAGTAGTGTGCACATTTATTGGATCTTTAGTTCATTTCGAACTCATTACATATTCATATTTGTTTATTACTCGTGGAAAATCCTACAGACGTACCTGCCCTATTCTTAAAGCTTCTTAAACAATTAACAGTATTTTTTAGGAATAGCGAATGAATTCTACGAGTCTGTGGGACTCGTTCCCACTTGATTGAAGAGCCTGTCCTTGATTATCTGCGCCATTAATCCGTGAATGACTTCTATCGTTGTTTTGCAACTATCGCGAGTGGCTTTCACGAGTTTGTCCTCGCCACGACGATCGTGAACGTCGTTTACACCGAGAACAAATCCACCGCGACCCAAAGCGACTTCCGATTGTTCCAGTTTGTCGGAGAGATCGAAAATTTGGCCGGTTGTGTAATGCGTGTTTGTGAGAAGACTCGACGAACTCAGAGTGTTTACCCAATATTTGTTCCACAGAGAATCGAGCAATCGTCGATCGAGCGAAGATTTAAAGTAGGCGACTTCCAAAGAGTAATATTGCTTGCAATGAACGCCGAAATCTTCGATCTTGTTAAGGGGAATCGTCTGGTACTCCGAGGGCTCCTCCATCGCGGGTTTGTAGCCCTTTGGATAAGTTCTAAACGCACCGAGACAAACTTTTCCCGCGGAAATTGTTCTCACCGGATCTATGACTATAGCTACAAAAGGCTCTTGAAAATTTTGATTCAGCATCTGGGTGGAAACGTCGATACCCGACAACCAACAACCGTAACCCGGATGACTGTGGTACCAGCCTATAGCATTTTCTTGTCTTCCCACCTGAAATTAATCACGTTTTTAGTTGAATTTATTATCTTGGTAATAGGAATTTACGAATAGTCGAAAAAATCTTTGAGATTACCGAATATAAATCAATTTAATTCAAACTACAAATCAAATAATTCAATTCAATTTAATTAGGAGCCGAATATTCAATTTTTTTTTAAATAATTTTTTTTAAATATTTGATTACCAAATATAAATCAATTTAATTCAAACTACAAATCAAATAATTCAATTCAATTTAATTAGGAGCCGAATATTCAATTTATTTTACTTATAATATTTTTTTAAATATTCGATACTTCGAATAAAATTATTTTATTTTATTTCAAGCTGAATATTCGTTATTTTTTTAAATAATATTTTTTAAATATTTGACTACCGAATATAAATCAATTTAATTCGAACTACAAATCAAATAATTCAATTCAATTTAATTAGGAGCCGAATATTCAATTTTTTTTACTTATAATATATTTTTTTTTAATATTCGATACTTTGAATAAAATTATTTTATTTTATTTGAAGCAGAATATTCGTTATTTTTTAAAATATTTTTTAAATATTTGATTACCGAATATAAATCAATTTAATTCGAACTACAAATCAAATAATTCAATTCAATTTAATTGGGAGCCGAATATTCAATTTTTTTTCTTATATTTTTTTAAATATTTGATACTTCGAATAAAATTATTTTATTTTATTTGAAGCTGAATATTCGTTATTTTTTTAAATAATATTTTTTAAATATTTGATTACTGAATATAAATCAATTTAATTTGAATTACAAATCAAATAATTCAATTCAATTTAATTAGGAGCCGAATATTCAATTTTTTTTACTTATAATATTTTTAATATTCGATACTTCGAATTAAATTATTTTATTTTATTTGAAGCCGAATATTCACTATTTTTTTAAATAATATTTTTTAAATATTTGATACTTCAAATTGAATAATTCAATTCGATTTAGTTTGAAGCCAAATATTCAATATTTTTTAAAATTCGCAAATCACATTTAAAAAAAAAGCCCTCCAAATATAATACAGATAAAAGTGGCAATTAAATTTAGTTTCAATAAAGTAAAACAAAATTTATAAATTCACAGATTAACATTTTTTATGGGTTAAGAATAGAATTTTTGTAATTGCAGTACCTGTTTAGCTGCTTCGATGTAAGCCGTCATGTACTCGTAAGCTTGCGCCTGAGCATTTACTCTAGTTTCGGTACCTTCTACCGGCAGAGCAAAAGAGTCCATGACGAGCATAGTATTAGCGGTAACTTTTCCCAACAATAAACCCATAACTTCCATAGTTCCTCCTGAACGAGCGTGCATCACCATTTTCAGCAACGCCAGAGCAGATATTTTGATATCTTTGAAGAAGTGCGGGCTAAATAGAAAAAAAAAAGTTTTTAGTACGGAATTCAAACAACGGCTTAAGTGACTTTTACTGTATATCAATTTCTCACTCTTTTTCCCATGGCTTAGCGGCAAGTATGTCCTGTTGTTCTTTTCTGTCGTATCTATAGATTTCATCGATGGTGCTTATAGTTTCGACATTGTTTGACATTTCCCAAGTTTTTTGGGCGATAGTCGACTGATCGCTGGATGTGCTTGCCATTGTTAAGCAATTCTTTCCTGTCCCGATAAAAGAAAACGCTACTTCAATTAACATATCAAATTTATATAATTATTTATTGATTTCATTAGTAATTCTTTACAACAATACCGAAATAATGATAATATAAGGTTGATTCTACGAACATAACCTCACTAAAAAATTCGCGTGTCGTCGGATTTGCGTATAAATTGTGCACAAACTGTGTTCAGATGCTTCAACACATATGTTTTGCTATAAAAACATATAAAAAGTATATTAATTGAAAAAACTTACGTGATAATTAACCGTTTTGAGATTTAATTCCCTTTTCTTCAAAGTCCTTCGTAAACAGAGACCTAACCTACTGACATGACACTTGCGGCCATTTTGACGAATTGCCAACGTGAGAAAAGAAAAATTTTAAGATTCGGCGTAGAAAAACTCGACTGGAAAAATTAGCGTGATTACTAAATAAATTGGGTAAATAAAAATGCTGAAATAATAATCATCCGCATTTTATAATTGGGAAATTATTTAGATACTCTCGTATTTTTGCCCTGCGAGCAGTCGGGAATTAAAAGTTTCTATGTTGGTAGTGCGAATTTCTCTGCCAGTGTTTGTCGTGCTTCGCTCAAAGAATCAACAATATTTCAATTATTTAACGTAATTTTGAGTATCAGAGTTGTAAATAATCACCAAAAATTCCACAGGTATGTATTACTCGGTTTGCAATATTTTGAAACAGTGATTATTGAAATTTAGATTATGATTCAATGCTTTACGCATTTTGTGGTCGTCCATTGAGGTTAGGTTTTCCGCTGTTTTTATTTTCTTGAGGCTCTCGTGGCTGTTATTTATGCTATTGCGATCATATTTTCAGCTTTACAATTAATTAATTATTTTCCGAGCGAGAATCATTGTGTAATTGCATTCATTGAAGTGAATATTGTGATGTGAGTGAAGTGAGGTTATGTTGTTACATGTTGTGGAAAAAAAATTCTGTTGATCGTCGTTATTATTAATCATTCTTCGAGTGGTTAAGACAAACTACAGGTAAGTACGATTTTATACTTTAGTTGCTCTTATTTAACTAAAAACAAAAATATTAAAAATATAAAAACCTTGTGATATCGATCACAGGGTCATTAAAAATCTATTTCAACTTAGCGTCGTTGATTGTTGGCCAATATTTTGCTTCATACAAAATATATTTATAGGCGAAATGTAACTCCAGATATATTCTAAGATATATATATATATATATCTATCTTAAGAACAACTTCCTTAATTATAGACCTAAAAGAGAAGTTAAAAAAAAATTGGTCATTACAGAGAACTAAGACGAACAGATGCTTCTGATTTTTTAATTTACAAACGAGACTTCCGGTTGCAAAATTCAAAGCAAATTTTTTTTTGTCGAAGATATTGAATTTTGGCTTTTACTATCATTCACAAGTGGCATATTCTACCTCAGAAAACACCCGTTAAAAACCTTTTTACTTCGATTTAAAAACAAAGTCACTTTTTTCTGTTTCTGATTCCAGAATTTGGATCCCATTTCCATTTGAAAAGTCCTGCTCAAATTGATTTTCTTTGAGATATTGAATTTTGGTCTTCACTATCATTCTTCAGTGGGATATTCTACTGCGGAAAACTCCCATTAAAAACCTATTTACTGTAATTTTAAAAAAAGTTTTTTTTTTTTCGTTTTTGATTCCAGAATTTACAGATTCCACTTCCGGTCGGGAAATCCGAAACAAATTTTTTTTTCTCGAGATATCGAATTCTGGTCTTCACTATCGTTCTTAAGTGGCATATTCTACCTCGGAAAACACCTGTTAAAACCCTTTTTAATGTGATTTAAAAGAAAGTCCCTTTTTTCCATTTCTGATTCCAGAATTTGTAGATCCGACTTCGGTTCGAAAAATTCGACCCAAATTTTTTGTCTTCAAGATATCGAATTCTGGTCTTCACTATCGTTCTTAAGTGGCATATTCCACCGCTGAAAACACCCATTTCAAACCTTTTTACTGTGTTTTTGAAAAAAGTCATTTTTTTTTTGTTCTTGATTCCAGAATTTGTAGATCCGACTTCCGTTCGAAAAATCCGACCCAATTTTTTTTTCTTCAAGATATAGATTTCTGGTCTTCACTATCGTTCTTAAGTGGCATATTCTACCTCGGAAAATACATGTTAAAAACCTTTTTACTGTGATTTTTAAAAAAAGTTACTTTTTTCCATTTCTGACTCCAGAATTTGTAGATCCGACTTCCGTTCGAAAAATCCGACCCAAATTTTTTTTCTTTAAGATACCGATTTCAGGTCTTCACTATCGTTCTTAAGTGGCATATTCTACCTCGGAAAACAACCGTTAAAAACTTTTTTACTGTGATTTTAAACAAAGTCACTTTTTTCCGTTTCTGATTCCAGAATTTGTAGATCCGACTTCCGTTCGAAAAATCCGACCCAAATTTTTTTTCATCAAGATATAGATTTCTGGTCTTCACTATCGTTCTTAAGTCGCATATTGCACCACTGAAAACGCCCGTTTCAAGCATTTTTTCTGTTAATTAAAAAAATAGTGATTTTTGTTTGTTCCTCATTTCAGAATTCACAGATCCAACTTCCGGTCTGCAAGTCCAACTCAAATTTATTTTTTCTCTGTTTTCACAAAATAACAACTCGGTCAAAACAAAGAATGCAGCACAGTAGTGAACTAGAAAGAGTGGCTGTGAATAACCCTCTAGGGGGTGCTCTAGGAATAGAATGGGACATAAAGGGGACGGGATAGTGAAAGCCTGTTTTATAACTTTTTTTTTTTTTTCCTTCACATTTTCCTCTCATCGTGGTTTTCAATTCGAAAAAATAATCAACATCAATAATGCTTTCAATAAACAGAGCAATTTCAAAAAGTTTTAATAGAACAAAACAATCCCTGCTGCAAAGTTGAAAATTTAATTATCTAATTCCAAACGAGGAGAGCAGTGGCCTAGTGGATGAGGGCTCGGGTTCGCACGCAGCGGGCCCGGGTTCGATTCCCGGCCGACACCGCTGGAAATTTCTCCAAGTGTTTTTTCTGTGATCCTGGTGGTTGGGTTCCCACCTTTATTAAATATGTGCCTAAAACACATCAGTGATGTTCGTGTTCAGCTCGGAGTGACTCCCGCGGGTTCTTATCTGGCGGATGGTGTCCTCCGGGCCGAGCAGGAACATCGCTGATGGGAGGTGTCGCTCTAAGCGCCACCGGTGACCGTGCTTGAGTTTACTCGCATTGTCATCGGGGGACTTAGAGAGGCGCTGGCTGTATCGGCTCAGGTTTTCCGCAGTTTCCCTGAGCCCTTGGCAAATGCGATACAGTGGGGGAAGTCGGCTGCGGCCGCATGGGGGGGGAAGGGATTTCTGTCTCACTCTCTCGTGTGGAGTTCTCCTTGGGCCCCGGAGATGGCGGGAGAGTGAGACGGATAGCAGGCCCGAATCTCTGTCTCCCTCTCTCGTGTGGAGTTCTCCCCGCTATGGAAATGAAAGCGGGGAGATGGCGGGAGAGGGAGACAGCCGTAAAAACCCAACAGGGTATACGGTAGGAAAGGAATAATAAAAAAAAAAAAAAAAAATATCTAATTCCAAACTTGCTCCTAGTTGAATTCACTCTTCCTAGTTTTGGTGACAACAATTTATTCAGTTCCAGTAATGGAATAAATAGTTGTCTCAACTCATTTATGGCAAAATTATTTTTAAAAAGTAGTTGAAACATATACTATTTTTTCTACATTCTACATTTACATCTACTTTTTTTATTATAACTTTGCTATCAATGAATTGTCCACCAATTTTAAAAAAGTAGTTGAACCATCTACTATTTTTTCTACATTCTACATTTACATCTACTTTTTTTATTATAACTTTGCCATCAATGAATTGTCCACCATTTATTAATTTACGAGAACTAAAAAAATTAAAAATTAAAAATTAAAAAAAAAATGGTTTTCTCATTTAATTGGCAAACTTATAAAAAAAAGTGGTTGAATCATCTACATTCTAAATTCTACATTTACACCTCCTTTTTTAAATGAAATCACTATCAAAGACTTGCAACAACCATTTATTAATTAACGATAACTAAAAAAAAAAAGTTTGTCACAACTCAATGGCAAACTTATAAAAAAATTGGTTGAACTATCCACTATTTTTTCTACATTCTAAATTTTACATTTACATCTACATTTAAAAAGAAATAAATTCACTATCAATGAGTTGTCTCAACCATTTATTAATTAACGATAGCTAAAAAAAAAAATGTTTGTCACAGTTCATTTATGGCAATCTTATAAAAAAAAGTTGTTGAACCATCTACTCTTTTTGTCTCTCTTTGTACCCGCTGCACAAGTGCAGCGCGTAGCATAGACTCAAAGAGTCCGACGGTGTAGCGGTTTTATCCGCGTTGCCGCGGCTGGTTATAACGTTGCCATGCCATTATCGATTCCGCGAAGGTTTCTGCCACGGTTCGAAGCAGCGCGCGGGGCAAAACCAACGGGGCGTGGGGTCTCTTCTCCCAGTGTCCTATATTTCCCGTCCTCGGTGAGCGTACGAGTGGTCAGTGCGCGTCGTCCATCCCGTTCTCATCGCCGCTGCGTGAGTTCCTCCGTCCCAAAAACGTTCCGTCTAAAATCTCCACACCAAAAAACCCACCAAAACCCAAAGCAAAACAAAGAAAAGCAAAAAAATCTCCCCAAAAAATGATGGTGTGAATCAATGAACAATCTCAACTCAAAGTATTTAAAAACGTTTACAAAAGCAGCTAAATAAAAGTCATTTCATTCTGCCGATCCGTCCTAAAAAGAAATGACGAGCCGGTGGTTCCGTCCGAGGAATTATTCCGTCGTAATCGCGCCGTTAAATCACTTGTATCAATCATTATCTTGGTCATTAACGAATTTTGAGTTTGCAGCCAAGATATTCGCCAGATCATCGAAGACGAAGGCGAGGCTGACAGTGCGTCGCAATGTTAATCGACCGTAATGCGAAGTGCCTCAGCGACATCACCATCAGCAGCAGGAACAGCAGCAGCAACAGCAACAGCAGCGGAAACAAGAGGTCGGACTTCTCAAAATCGTCTCCGCAGTCCTTTGGCCTGCTGTTCGCTGCAGGAAAGTTTTGCACCGCCGGAGCAAAGACGTACGAGACGTCTTCACGGTCTTCAGTTGCCACTGCATCCTCAACAAGTGGTCGGCTGGTTGGTTATCGGAATAATCATTGGAGGAACCTTCGCCGTAATTTTGCCGCACTTGGGTTCACCGTTACGTTTTTATCTGAGCTGTGCAATAGGCTCGAGTATTCTCGTTCACGTGATATCGCATTTGGCAGCTTTGCTCCTAGATCCAGCGGATCCCCAAGTGCGTTCACGTCCCAGCAACGCGGTAGTACCGGAATTCGATCGTACTCGTCATCTTCACGTTATCGAAAACGGTCGTTGCCATCTTTGCAACATAACAACAAGCTCAAAGCGGACAAAACATTGTTCGGTGTGCAACAAGTGCGTAGGACGTTTCGATCATCATTGCAAGTGGCTCAACAATTGTATCGGACGTAGAAACTATCCGGCTTTTATCGCCTGTTTAGTTTCCGCTATTTTTGCATCGCTGACTGTCGTCGCCCTTTCCATCGTCGAAATAACCGTCGCGGCAAGTTTTCACGCAGCCAACGACATGGATAACGCTACATTGTCGCTTCTGCCGTTGCCAGGCACCGGATCACTCGTTATTATCTCCGTGGTTGGAGTTTTATCAGCTATTGCGGCTATACTACTCATTCATCTGTGCTTCTTTCACGGTTACATCGCTTGTCTCGGTCTCACGACTTACGAATACGTGAGAAACAAACGCGAGAGAAACGCGGTTAATAACGCGTTACAAACTAATTACACGTCCAACACCCCAACAACTTCATTCTGCGGACAATCTTCAGGCGGAAATAACGCTGAATTACCGGTCAGATACCATTTTTGCAATAGTTTGACCACCGAAGCTGCGATGCATAATCAAACAGAAGCAAGAAATGTTTATATATGCTCAACGCACGCACAGCCAAACGCAGGAGGAATTACCGAGGATATTGGAAATGGAAACGCCGGTAATCGTGAGAAACGCAATTTTCATCTTTACTTTTCCTACGAGACTCGCGACGATGCGACTTCCATCGAATTGTCATCTTCGCAAACAATTGTCGGCGCTGAAACGAGAGTCGCGTCCATTGATCCAATGGATCTCAAACCATCAACACCATCGCCTGTTTCTTGCTGCTTTTCCATCATGAATCATCACGCCTGGTCGTCAAATAATTCGTCCAACGAACAGAGAGGCTGCAAACAGAAGAAAATTCGTCACAGTGCCACGGATACTGATGAGAAAAACATTCCAAGATCCTGCACGACCGTCAGAAGAATACAGACTTTTCTCAGGACGAGATTGAGAAAAAATGCCAGGCAAAGGTCCCTTAATTCTGACGCATCGCGAGCCAGGAAAAATAAAGTTACGCCCATCGCCAGTCCGGATAATGCGGAAAAAGAGGAAGAACAACAACAGCAAACCATTCAACAACAACAGTGCGTTAATGTTGTTCCTAAGGAGGAAATTACTGCCGTTCAAACCTGCAGACAACCGGTGAAACTTCCACCGTTGAATTTACCGTCCAAACCGAGAATCGGCCAGAATGGAACGGTGGAAAATGCCGAAAGTGTTTTTGCCGCTCTACCAGCGCCAAAACGAAGCCAACAACATCTCAGAATTAGAAGACCGTCCTTTCATCGAAGACCCAGATTCAAAATGGGACCTCATGTTACACAAACTGCTCAGTTGTCGCCCATTCCGGAATCCGAATTATCGAAACCCGCGTCACCACGATCGCCACCGCAACTCAAACACTTTCCGTTTCCACCGACGCAGAATTGAGGCTCACACCGCGAGTTTCGATCCATTGACTCTTTGAACCTTGCAGGTTTTGCATGATTTTTATTATCGTTGATTGAACATTAAGGTAGTTCTGTCGGTACGCCGAAGTCATAAATCTCAGAGTCTATATGACATTAAAAAATAATCATACGCATCACTTTGACTGCCTCAATAATAATATCAAAAATAATCGAGAATCCTTCGAAATTGTCGTAATCAAATAAAAACGATTATTTGTAAATAGTTGATATGTTTAGTGCGGATTTGACTTCATTTTTACGATAATTAGGTTAGGAAACGTCATTTGGCCCGGTATCGTTCACTTTGACTTTGGTTCAATTAAACATTATTCCGGAGACTTCACCTTTTTTCATGATGCATCAATTCCTGAATGATTTGCGAATCCGTAGGACTTTTTATTTTTTCTCTATCTTTGATCTAAGTATGTTAATTTTCGATTTAAAGTTCAATTTTTCCAGCTCTCCCGTTAGCGCCGTGTAAAAAGATCGATTTTCAAGTTTTAATTGTTCATTCAATTTAACTTGCACAAAATCTTGAAGGCTCTTACCGAGTTTTTGAATGAACAATTAAAACTTGAAAATCGTTACACACGAAATTTCTTTGAATTTCAGTACTAAAATGCGTTCTCGGGGGTTTTCGGGGTCGCTGATTACGAATCTGCACTCAAAATTTAGAAATTCAAGATGGCGGATCCAAGATGGCGGACTGAAAATGCAAAAAATCACTTGACGAAAGCGAACGATGGTACTCGAGGGTTTTGAGGGTCGCTGATTACGAATTTGCACTCAAAATTTAGAAATTCAAGATGGCGGATCCAATATGGTGGGCCAAAAATGCAAAAAGTCATTTGACGAGAGCAAACGTTGGTGCTCGGGGGTTTTCGGGGTCGCTGATTACGAATTTGCACTCAAAATTTAGAAATTCAAGATGGCGGATCCAATATGGTGGGCCAAAAATGCAAAAAGTCATTTGACGAGAGCAAACGTTGGTGCTCGGGGGTTTTCGGGGTCGCTGATTACGAATCTGCACTCAAAATTTAGAAATTCAAGATGCCGGATCCAAGATGGCGGACTGAAAATGTAAAAAATCACTTGACGAAAGCGAACGGTGGTACTCGAGGGTTTTCAGGGTCGCTGATTACGAATTTGCACTCAAAATTTAGAAATTCAAGATGGCGGATCCAATATGGTGGGCCAAAAATGCAAAACTCATTTGACGAGAGCAAACGTTGGTGCTCGGGGGTTTTCGGGGTCGCTGATTAGGAATCTGCACTCAAAATTTAGAAATTCAAGACGGCGGATCCAATATGGCGGACCAAAAATGCAAAAAGTCATTTGACGAGAGCCAGAAATGTCCACTTCACTCTTAAATCCTTTACAAGTGAAGGGGTTAATGTCATATAGACTCCGAGATTTATGACTCCGGCGTACCGACAGAACTACCTTAAGCGAGTCGAGCGAATGAAATTTTGTGACAATTTTTCGTTTATTTAGATAGATTTAGAATAACGTTGTTATAATGTTCATCGAACACGTATAGAGGAGTTTTTTTATTCAATTTTTATTAGTTGTGCAATTTTTAGTCTCTAACATTTTTTGCTTATTTATACTAAGATAAATAGAAGCAATTTTGTAAAGATCTCAGTGCTTTTAGAAATAATGTTTAAGGTACAGAAACATAATTACAAAGCAAATTGTATTATTGAAACTATATTTCTAAAAGGATTAGAGATTTACAATTTTAAATAGGAGATATATTGAGGAAAAAATTGATTATATCGACAAGAATTTAGGAGTTGCAATTAGTTACTTATCATTTTTTATTCATTAATCTAATATTAATTATTAGTTATCTCAGTGCCGAATAGATCGACATTATTTAAAACGTGAATTACGAAATTCTGCGCTCAATTTATTCACGATTTATTGAATATTCATTTATTTGTAAATGTGACATAATAATTGGAAAAAAATTAGAATTTTTTCATAGAATCCAAAGCCAAAATTATAAAACTAATTTATAAATAAATGTATTTATACTTTTATAAATAAATTTATAAATATAATTTATAAATAAATTTATTTATAAATGTGACATAATAATTGGAAAAGAATTAGAATTTTTTCATAGAATCCAAAACCAAAATTATAAAACTAATTTATAAATAAATTTATTTATAAATGTGCCATAATAATTGGAAAACAATTAGAATTTTTTCATAGCATCCAAAGCCAATATTATAAAACTAATTTATAAATAAATTTATTTATAAATGTGACATAATAATTGGAAAAGAATTAGAATTTTTTCATATAATCCAAAGCCAAAATGATAAAACTAATTATTGAATTCAATTCTAAACCGAAAAGACGTTGTATAAAATCGATTGTGGGATAAATTGGCGTAGATTTGCAATTTTTTTGCAGCTAATTTAAAATTTATATAGACGTTAAGTTTTTACAGAGATTTATTACTGATGTTTTATGTTTTTTTTTTTAAATAAACGGAGTAAAAGGAAGATAATTTCTTCCACTTCGTACAATCAACGAATCAAAAAGAAGGAAAAAAAAACATAAAAAGGGGACAATCAAGCAATCGATAATCCTCGCTGAAGCACTGGTTTTTTCTCTCTCTCTCTCTTTCTCTATGTCGCCGAGACGCTTGTGTACTTTTAGTTCTTTAAATCACGTTTTCGAGTGTATAATAGAGCTACGTAATTTAGTCCATTTATGGAGAAAGCAATTGCGAAAGATTTCAAATATTTGAGTGAACTGCACACTGTAAATTAGCGGAAAAAAACGTCCTTAAAACGCCATCGTAAAAGCACGGTAGTATTTTTTCTTCTATTAGTCGAGAACAAATTTCGATTAGTGTAAAAGAGGCAACGAAGGTGATGGCACGTTTCTCGAAAGAGAATAAATTTGTAAAAAAAGAAAAGTCCAATTACGTCAACCCTTTCGCTCCAGTCTTTATTTCAGTCAATTCAGCAAATTTCATTCCACAATTTTCACAAAATTTCAATTTAAAAATTTTATTGAATGACTATGAATCATTATTTTTTATTATTATTATTAAAAAATTTATTGAATGACTATGAATCATTATTTTTTTTATTATTATTAAAAAAATTTATTGAATGACTATGAATCATTATTTTTTTTATTATTATTAAAAAATTTTATTGAATGACTGTGAATCATTATTTTTTTTATTATTATTAAAAATTTTATTGAATGACTATAAATCATTATTTTTTATTATTATTATTAAAAATTTTATTGAATGACTATGAATCATTATTTTTTATTATTATTATTAAAAAATTTATTGAATGACTATGAATCATTATTTATTATTATTATTATTAAAAATTTTATTGAATGACTATGAATCATTATTTATTATTATTATTATTAAAAAATTTATTGAATGACTATGAATCATTTTTTTTTATTATTATTAAAAAATTTTATTGAATGACTATGAATCATTATTTTTTATTATTATTATTAAAAATTTTATTGAATGACTATGAATCATTATTTATTATTATTATTATTAAAAATTTTATTGAATGACTATGAATCATTATTTTTTATTATTATTATTAAAAATTTTATTGAATGACTATGAATCATTATTTATTATTATTATTATTAAAAATTTTATTGAATGACTATGAATTATTTTTTTTTATATATCAGCCTAATATTGCACGAGGCAAACAATTTTTAGTGCCAAAATTAGATAAAAAAAAATAAAAAATGGAATAACAGTTCCAAAAATAAATTCTGCAACGAGCGAAAGGGTTTTAAAATAAAAAGATATGAAAAAATAAAGGAAAAAAAAATTATTGGGACGAAAATAGATGCATATCGATCCGTCCGCAATCCTCGATCGTAAGTTTTGCACGCACACGATGAGCGCAAATTTAGTCTCTGAAAAACGCGCGAATCCACCTTGAAAAAAAAAAAAAAAAAAATAGTCCATAGAACGAAAATAAGAGAGAAAAATTGTAATTTATTTCTAGATGCTAATCAAATGCGTGAACATATTTCAAGTAATTTTATACAAATTATTGTACATAAAACGTATTTGGTAAATGGAGCGTTAAAAAAAAAAAAACTGCGACGTAAGAAAGAATAAACGAAAATATTGAAAGCAAATTAGACTTGTGAATAAATATTTGTTCTCTGCGATTGAATGGGGGATAATGACGGTTTGAATTGTTCGACTGTTTTAGCTTTCCTCGCACGAAACACATAAATAGTTGTAAAAATTTGACTGAGGCAAAAGCGCTGTTTAAAATAAATACTAAGTTGTTATAGTGGTACGGCTTGGTACATCGTCTCGACCTGATCGGTCCCCCCTTTGCTCGCGTGACAATCCCATCATCCTCTCTTTCCCTGCCAACCGTAAAAATCAATCGGGCTCGTTCAAACAGTCACGGAAATAGCTGTTTATTTCTCGATGCAATCTGTATTTTTATCCTGTTTGTATTTTCCAATCAATTGGCCAAGCGGAAAATCGTCTGATCTTCATGTAGCTTTTTTACTATTTGCTTAAGGAGACAAAATCACATTAAAAAAGTCACAAGAAATAAAATTTTATTGACAATCTTACATTTAAAACTCATCAAATATATATTGAGGTAAAAAATAAAAAATTTCACTTGTTTTTAGTATTTAATCTCTTATTTTATCTGTCGAAGAGTGTATTTTATTTTGAGTATAGACATTTTTATTTTCCTATACTCAAATATTAAAATAATGATACATTCTTAAAATTTTCAGATTATATTTAATTCCATTTTAAAAACAGCAAACTTATATCACAATGCTTGATCTGAATCTTCAGGAAAATAATTTATTTGGCATTACTTTTTTTTAAATAATTGTAAAGAAAAAATTGATATATTTTATTTATTTTTATTATGAAACTGATCAAATACATATTGAGGTGAAAAATAAAAATTTTCACTTGTTTTTAGTATTTAATCTCTTATTTTATCTGTCAAAGAGTGTATTTTATTTTCAGTATAGTCATTTTTATTTTCCTATACTCAAATATTGAAAAAATTATACATTCTTCAAATTTCCAGATTACATTTAAGTCGATTTTTAAAACAGCAGAAAACTTGTATCACAATGCTTGATCTGAATCTTCAGGAAAATAATTTATTCGGCATTACTTTTTTTTTAAAATAATTGTAAAGAAAAATTGATATATTTTATTTATTTTTATTTGCAATTTTTATATAGATCATGACTTCCATGGAAGATTCCAAGGATTGGAGAAAAATAAAAAATTTCACTTGTTTTTAGTATTTAATTTCTTATTTTATCTGTCGAATAGTGTATTTTATTTTGAGTATAGTCATTTTTATTTTCCTATACTCAAATATTGAAAAAATGATACATTCTTCAAATTTTCAGATTATATTTAATTCCATTTTAAAAACAGCAGAAAACTTATATCAAAATGCTTGATCTGAATCTTCAAGAAAATAATTTATTTGGCATTACTTTTTTTTAAAAATAATTGTAAAGAAAAATTGATATATCTTATTTATTTTTATTTGCAATTTTTATATAGATCATAACTTCACTTGTTTTTAGTATTTTTTTTTTTAGTATTTAATCTCTTATTTTATCTGTCGAACAGTGTATTTTATTTTGAGTATAGTTATTTTTATTTTCCTATACTCAAATTTAAAAAAATGATTCATTCTTAAAATTTTCAGATTATATTTAATTCCATTTTAAAAACAGCAGAAAACTTATATCACAATGCTTGATCTGAATCTTCAGGAAAATAATTTATTCGGCATTACTTTTTTTTTAAAATAATTGTAAAGAAAAATTGATATATTTTATTTATTTTTATTTGCAATTTTTATATAGATCATAACTTCACTTGTTTTTAGTATTTTTTTTTTTAGTATTTAATCTCTTATTTTATCTGTCGAACAGTGTATTTTATTTTGAGTATAGTCATTTTTATTTAATTCCATTTTAAAAACAGCAGAAAACTTATATCACAATGCTTGATCTGAATCTTCAGGAAAATAATTTATTTGGCACTACTTTTTTTTTAAAATAATTGTAAAGAAAAATTGATATATTTTATTTATTTTTATTTGCAATTTTTTTATAGATCATGACTTCCATGGAAGATTCCAAGGATTCCAGCAATGAAGACGACCCTTCGACAAAGGGATATCGTTTCTGGAGAGAAGTTTTGAACTCGCCTCGTTACATTGTCGCTCCAATGGTAGACGCGAGCGAATTGGCCTGGCGATTATTGTGTCGACGTCACGGTGCTCATCTTTGTTACACTCCGATGCTTCACTCTTCGGTTTTCTGCAGGGATTCAAAGTACAGAAGAGACGCCCTAGCTAGTACTTCAGAAGATCGGCCTCTGATCGTTCAGGTTAAACAGAGAAAAAAAATTAATCTATCGATTGTAAAAAATTTCATTGCGAAAATTAATATACTTTATGATAAATTAAAAATAGAGATATAATGTAAAATAAATAGACGGTACATTAAACACGTTAAAAAAACGTCATGCTTTAATATTAAAGATAAATAAATATTTATTTATTGAACATTTTTAGAGTGTAATTTAAAACAAAAATAATCTTGATATTTGCAGTTTTGTGGTAATGATCCAGATATTTTACTGGAAGCTGCTCTTCTCGCAGAACCTTTCTGCGACGCTATTGACATTAATATTGGATGCCCGCAAGCAATTGCAAAACGAGGACACTATGGAGCATTTTTGCAGGACGATTGGGAACTTCTAACAAAAATTGGTACGCAAATTATTGATTTAACAAAAATTGTGTCATATTTATCTTATGTGAAATGCAATTGAAAACGATGAAATTTTGAAATTTTTTATTGAATATTTTCAGTAAGCACGCTGAGCAAAGAACTACGAATTCCAGTGACCTGCAAGCTTCGTGTTTTTCCAGAAATTGCAAAGACAATCGAGTACGCGCAAATGTTAGAGGCTGCAGGTGCGAGTCTGCTGACCGTTCATGGTCGCACTCGCGAACAGAAAGGACCTTTAACGGGTTTGGCGTCCTGGGAGCATATAAGAGCTGTTAGGTTCGTGAAAAAAAATTAATCAAAAGCAATTTGCAAGATTCTACTTTACAGGCTTGTTTATGCTCTAAAGATATTTTTCTATAAATACAAAGTATTGTTAAATTTTTACAAATTTTTACTTAAAATTTTTATAAATTGTTACTTAAAATTTTTACAAATTTTTACTTAAATTTTTTACAAATTTTTACTTAAATTTTTTACAAATTTTTACTTAAATTTTTTACAAATTTTTACTTAAATTTTTTACAAATTGTTACTTAAAATTCTTACAAATTTTTACTTAGGTTTTTTACAAATTTTTACTTAAAATTGTTACAAATTTTTACTTAAAATTGTTACAAACTTTTACTTAAAATTGTTACAAACTTTTACTTAAAATCGTTACAAATTTTTACTTAAAATTGTTACAAATTTTTACTTACAATTCTTATAAATTTTTACTTAAAATTCTTACAAATTTTTACTTAAAATTCTTACAAATTTTTACTTAAATTTTTTACAAATTTTTACTTAAAATTGTTACAAATTTTTACTTAAAATTGTTACAAATTTTTACTTAAAATTTGTACCATATTTAAGCTCATTCTATAAAAAATTCCAACATTTTTTTATGACAACAATATTTTCTTTTTTATCAATGAAAATAGACTAAATTTATCATCGATAATCACTTATCACGAGTTCAAGTGTTTACAGGGTTAAAAAATTTTTGTAATAAATTTAGAACCAATAAAAAATTCGTAAATAAAATTAATCAAAAGCAATTTGCAAGATTCTACTTTACAGGCTTGTTTATGCTCTACAGATATTTTTCCATAAATCCAAAGTATCGTAAAATTTTTACAAATTTTATAATTTTTTTGAAAATGCCTAGACACCAGAACTCTTTCTAAGTATATGCAGAAAGCCTAGAACTTTCATTTGAAGCGACAAAAAAGATGAGAACTTGTCTTTTAGTATTAGCAACTAGGATGATGATTAACAATTTTTATTATTTTTTTATAAATATGTAAAGGACAGAACTCTTTTCAAGTATATGCATTAAGACTAGAACTACCATTTGAAGCGACAATAAAGATGACAACTCGCTACAGGGTTAAAAAAAATTGTAAAATTAAGACCAATAAAAAATGGCCCATATTTACAAAAAATAAAAAAAGCTTAAATTTACACGTTTTTAAATTTAATTAAATTTTTTAGGAAAGCTGTGAGAGTGCCTATGTTTGCAAATGGTAATATTCAGTGCGTTCAAGACGTGGAACGTTGTATCTCAGAAACTGACGTCGAGGGTGTAATGAGCGCCGAGGGAAATCTTTACAATCCTTTTATTTTCGAGTCGATATATCCACCAAGTTGGGAACCCGCGAGCGAGTATCTCGACCTGGTAGAACGTCATCCAGCTCCTGCGTCCTACATTCGTGGTCATCTCTTCAAACTCTTTCAGCACACGTACGTGACCTGATTTTCGCGAGAGAATTCTCTGGCACACAGCATAATTTTAACTAGATAGTCAGACTCTGTTTATCAGGAAACGAAGAGGCGAGGGATATGCTGGCGACAAATTCGACTATGGAATCATTCAGGTCCGTCGTAGAGGCTATCAAAAATCGATATCTTCCTTATCACGAGGGACAAACGCGATGGCCGGAGGATAAAAATGGTTCGTGGGTTTAGAAACATGAAATCACACCGATGGAAAAATCAATCGACTGATTATAATTTTTTTTTTTTAATAGATTACAACTTGGAACTTCCACCTTGGTTATGTCGAAGTTACGTCAGGGATTCGCCTGAAGAACATATTAGCAAAATTGAAGCTAAGAGAATAGAATTGGTAAGAAAGGCAAATTTATTAAATTGATTAAAAAAAAGAAAAATTGATGGAAAATTGTAACCAGCGCATTGACTTTTAATTGTTCTAAGATATTAAGATTATTTTGAAGGAAACTACGGCGACAAAACGCGAATTTACGGATCAGGAAGGCAACCAAGTGTCGCGTAAACGCTTAAAAAAATTACGTCGAATATCGCGAAGACCAAACAGGACAGGACCGGCATTAAAACGCGGTACCGATTTGTGTCACAACTGCCCAAATCCTTTGGTGAGTGAAAAGATATATTCTAAACATTTTCAGTAATCTGGCACGAAAATCCTGAATTTTATTCCCAAGAAAACAAAGCTTCGTTTGTGAGGAAATCAAGTAAAATTAAGAATTTTAATTTATATTTTCAGGGCTCAAAATGCGAATTCAAACTTTGTCGCCAGTGCTGCAGAAACAAGTGTTTCACAGAGAATCTCGATTGTCCAGGACACAGAAATTTGACAAAGACAAGACGCGAAATGGCGATCGATTTTGCGGTGAAACGGAAGGAGAATAATGTCGAAATTTGACGACGTGATTTTAGGCTCCGAAGAATAATATTTTTCAATAAATATTCTATGTAAATATGAGCAAGTCGATGATTTTGCTTCCTTTTTTCGTTGATTCTATTTCCATCTACCGATCGTTTCCAATTATCGAAGAATTTTCCACAAAAGGTATTTAAAACAAGTAACAAATTATTCACCGTCATTGATCATTTATTTACAAGGCTTCTCGCTGTTCTGTGAGTCCGTTTTTTGTTTTAGATTAATTGCCGGAGTATTTTACAAAGTTATCGGGCTAAAAATTATCATACAGATGTACAATAGGATTTGAGACTGACAGTGTTCTCGTTAACGACACTTTGTACACTATTGTTGATCACCAAATCGCTGCTGATGATTTGCCGATTCTGGAGAATCATTTTTCTAAGCTGACGACGCGGTGGGCGCTAAAAATCTCGTTAAAATGCTCAGGACGCTCGAGTCGTTGTCCTGCTGTTGCATCGGCTCGACGATGGCCTTTGTATCTGTATTTTCCTTTGGATTCGCCCAGTACTTCTTGCTGAATAGCATCATCAGCATCAAAGCCGGCAAATGGACCAGCGAAAAACGAAATAGTTTTCGCGAACTCGCACTGTCCGAGTTTTTGTTGAATTGCCAAGCTGCAAAAGATTATTTACACGATTAATTTAGATTACTTAATTAATTATCAAATTTGACACTTAAATTTAAAAATAATTTCGAATAAAATACGTGAATAATAATCTCAACTTTCACTCTCACTTTAAAAGATTATTTACACAATCAATTTAGATTACTTAATTAATTACCAAATTTGACACTTAAATTTAAAAATATTTGCGAAAAAAAAATACGTGAATAATAATTTCAACTTTCACTTTCACTTTAAAAGATTATTTACACAATTAATTTAGATTACTTAATTAATTACGAAATTTGACACATAAATTTAAAAATATTTGTAAAAGAAAATACGAAAATTATAATTTCAACTTTCACTTTCACTTAAAAAGATTATTTACACGATTAATTTAGATTACTTAATTACCAAATTTGACACTTAAATTTAATAATTTTTGCGAAAAAAATACGTGAATAATAATTTAAACTTTCGCTCTCACTTTAAAAGATTATTTACACAATTAATTTAGATTACGTAATTAAGTACCAAATTTGAAACCTAAATTTAAAAATAATTGCGAAAAAAATACGTGAATAATAATTTCAACTTTCACAAAGTCCTAAATTGAAAATAAAAAAAATTTGGTTTCAAAATCAACAAAAAAAAATTAAGCAGTCCCCGAATACAACACTGCAATATCCTAAAAATATAATCCGATCGGAAACTACAAAATCCACGTGTGTGTCGATTTTTCAAATAATGACCTATTTTTTTTTTTTTTTTTTTTTTCTTTTTAAGGCTTTTAGTTTGAATTTAAACCTTAAGTTTAAATTCAAACTAAAATATATTATTTAAAATCAAGAAAAAATTTATAATATAAATTTTTAATAAAAATTAATTATTATAATTAAAGATAGTTAAATAAAATTAAAATATAAAATATGAATATAAATTAATTTATAGAAAAATAGTATATTATTTAAAATCAAGAAAAAATTTATAATAGAAATTTTTAATAAAAATTAATTAGTTTGAATTTAAACCTTAAGTTTAAATTCAAACTAAAATATCTTAAAATATCTCAAATTATTACATTATTACAAATTGTTATCAGACAATTAGAAAATTTATAAACTGCGTGGAATGAATAATTTTATCTTTTTCTAAAAGTTGTCGCGTAGAATCTTACCGAGGTAGAGAAAATAAGCGTTGAGAGGTGTGGATGCGACGGCGAACCACCAGTTGGTGACGTCGAGAGCAGGTGCAAGATAAGAGAGACCCATGAGCGCAGCCGTGTAACGTAATGCGGTTCGCCGACAAAGACCTGGATTCGTAACTGCCATCATCCTATATCCAGCGCGTGAGTAATCGGGTCGGAGGTTCCAAGATAATGCATTAAAGTGAGGAAATTGCCAGGCGTAGAGCATACCGGACATTATCCATGCACCAGGGGCAAGAATATCACCCGCACATCCGGCCCATCCCATTAATGGTGGTATTGCTCCAACTGCGCATTAAAAAAAAACAAAAAACAACACATTTATTAATTTAAACTTATTTTTTTTAATTATATTTTTATTGTTTATTTATTATTTTATTTATTTTTATATCTTTAGATAATTAAAATCCCGTAGGTTTTATGAGTTTCTTACCAATAGAACCAACCCAAGTGTTGAGAATACTGACGCGTTTCATGGGAGTGTAAATAAGGGTGTACAGAATAAGATTAGCTGCTCCGAGAGCAGCGGTTAATCCGTTTACTTGAAAGTAAAGCGTCGATAGTCCAGCGACACCGGAAATTGCGGCGAACAGTACAGCGTGCGCTGGCCTAAGAATAATATTTTCTTTTATTTATCGTAATACTAGAGGTGTGCGAATTTTCGAAAATATCGAATATTCGGCTTCGAATCAAATCGTATATTCGATTATCTCGATTATTAATTTTACTAATATTCGAGACTTCGCTTTTCACCATGAAATTCGGTTCGCCGTGATTCTCAAGCAACGTTCCATTGGAATATTCTAGATTTTTTCGAATATTCGATAATTTTTGGATTATTCGATAATTTATCGATTATTTGATAATTTTTCGATTATTCGATAATCTTTTGATTATTCTATATTCTTTCGATTATTCGATAATCTTTCGTTTATTCGATAATCTTTCGATTATTCGATAATTTTTCGATTATTCGATACTTCGTTAATTTTTCGATAATTCGATAATTCGATAATTTTTCGATTATTCGATAATTCGATAATTTTTCGATTTGTAGATCGAATCGAATAATACTATTCGAAGCATATCCTTATTTAATACTCATTGAAATCTATTAAAATTCCTTAAAACATGTAGCACTTCGCTGTAACATTTACTTACGTTAAGTATCCACGTACGAGAACCCTGTTTTTGGTCCGTGACATTTGAGCATCGAAGGGAACTTCGAAAAACTGATTGATGGAATTGGCAGTCGCAGATACGAGGCCCGTGCCAACGGAACACATTAAAAAAGTGTGAAAATCAAAAGCCGCCGGAGCCAATGCGTAACCGCCCATTGTCGTTATTACCACGAGGGCTGTAAAATTTGTATAACGTCTTAATTAATCCAGTTGCAAGGTAATTTTCAAGCTCAATAAATTATCAAGACTAAATTACTATAAAAAATACCAAATTATGAGGTTTGCTTATTATTAATATTATTATTATAATTACAGCTTTCAACTCACTTGTTTATAATAAACAATTAATTGATTTCTAAAAATTCCAATAATTTAACAAAAAGCCACAAAGATTAATGATTTATATCAGTATTTTAAAATTATATGTTATTTGGTAAATATTAATAATACCCACTGGTAAGTCTTATTTTGGACAACATGAGGCAGTACTTGTGGAGTTTTGTACAGTCCACTTCCACATTTCTCCATGCCGGTTCCTTAGCTTTGATATTTCTTTCTCTGATCTTAATACTGGCATCTCCAATCACAGGCTGCGCAGGACTTCTGTATAATCCATCTGGCGGACACAATATCAGCGGTTTCGCAATGCCATTGGGAAGTTTTGTTCTCACAGCGATCCAAGGCGGTTCTTGCAAATTAACTCCTGCAGGGGTCTCTTTTGTTGCAGGTTGAGCCGCACTTGCAGAGTACTTAAAAATCCAATTGGAAGATTGCAAATAAATTTGACACGATAAACAGGCCATAAAATTTCTGTTTAGGGTAATAATTACCACAGCGGAGAGAAGCTTCGATGTTGAGGAACATGATGCGGTACGACAGAGTCTCAGAGGTGTGAGAAGCAGTATCATTATAATAAATTAAGGTTTTCGACTCTCAGCAGAAAGTCGTTCGCATCCTGTGCACACAAGTCGTTGGCTTACATTCTGTCATACAATTCGAAGAAATTTAATTCGTTTCGTAGGCATTTTCGCAATTAACCTCGAACGACGAAATTTTCGTAAGATTTAAAAAAGCACCTTTCGAGTGATGGAACTCGGAGCACATTTTGGCGAATTAATAAACACAAAACTCACATGTTCTCGACTTCCTTCTGTTACTGTCAGCTGACTGTTGCATAATAGGAACCCGATGTAATTCGTCCTCGCTGAGCACCTTGTCAAAAATACGAGAACATCCGCGAAGTGGACTGATAGAGCAGAAGCATTTCGAAGAACGCTAATGCCGCTAAACAAGCAGACGATTTAAAGAAGATGGCGAAGTTACTTCGAAATTTGAGAACGGAGTCTGCAGTGAACATAGCCGAAGACTGGTTTTGGTTAACTAACCACAAAATGTTTCTGGATATTTAAGTACTTAGAGAAAATAAAAAATTGAAATACTTTCGTAACTAAATAATTAAGGTAGTATTAAGCCTATTAAATATTAGAATTTATTGTAAATTAATAATTCGTATAAATCATCGAAAAAAGTATTTTTTTGCCGATGACGCTAAAAAGAACACATTTCATGCCTGCAACGAAGGTGGAAAGTTGTCGATTATTGACCGGCGGGACGAAAAGTAACGCAGCGGGAAGAAAAATGCTGCAGCGAGAGAAAAAATATTGCAGCGGGCAGAAAAGTACTTTTCTACCCGTTTAAAAATATAGTCTTTTTGACATGCCGGCATAAAAAGATGGTTTTTTTTACATAGACGGAAAATAAGTATATTATGCCACTCGGTAAAAATTACGTATTTTCCTCCCTTGTACCATAATATACTTTTTTCCGACTCCGCTAAAAAAACCACATTCCAGGCCTGCAACGCAGGTGGAAAGTTGTCGATTATTGACCGGCGGGACGAAAAGTAACACATCGGAAGGAAAAATACTGCAGCGGGTGGAAAAGTGCTGCAGTGGGCAGAAAAGTACTTTTCTACCCGTTTAAAAATATCGTCTTTTTGACATGCCGGCATAAAAATATCTTTATATACTCGGTAAAAATTACGCATTTTCCTCCCTTGTAGCATAATATACTTTTTTCCGACTGCGCTAAAAAAACCACATTCCAGGCCTGCACCGCAGGTGGGAAGTTGTCGATTATTGACCGGCGGGACGAAAAGTAACGCAGCGGGAAAAAAATGCTTCAGCGGGAGGAAAAGTACAGCAGCATGCAAAAAAGTGCTGCGGCAGGCAGAAAAGTACTTTTCTTCGAAATATAGTCTTTTTGACATGCCGGCATAAAAATATGCTGTTTTTGACATGCCAGCATAAAAATATAGTCTTTTTGCCATACACGGAAAATAAGTATATTACGTCACTCGGTAAAAATCACGTACTTTCCTCCCTAGTAGCATAACATATTATTATTTCACCCAGTGCAAAAAACGCGTTTTTCACAACCTGTGAAATAAAATTTCGTGCGATAAACGTTATCTT
Source organism: Ephialtes manifestator (assembly GCA_963970395.1). Lineage (NCBI taxonomy): Eukaryota > Metazoa > Arthropoda > Insecta > Hymenoptera > Ichneumonidae > Ephialtes > Ephialtes manifestator. The sequence continues at coordinate 29,850,765 of OZ019979.1, forward strand.
AATTCGTGCCATTCACAAACTCACGTTTGTCAGATAAAATTTTATCGCACTAGTATCGTAAAGTACTAATTAAATACTTAGATTTTCATTGAATTCATTAAAATCACTGCTGGGATTTAGCCGTCTAGTGTAAACAACGACATTATTACAGTTCGTGGCCATAGTGTGATTTTCAGCTAACTTCATTTCGTACCGTCCATCGATACGGAGAGGGCTGCGCGACAGAGAAGTGGTTGTTCCACTCCTCCAGGCGAGACTTTTGCTTACTCGCGCTAAATCTCGTGTTCGCTGCTCTGACAGTGTTGCTCGATCATGTGTGACAGCTACGGAATAAATAGTGAAACGACGTTGCACAGATAGACCCGGTAATACAGTAACTAGAATAATCCCATTCGCCTTTCGAGCTTACATTCCTTCGCTACTTTCACGTTATTCCCGATTTAAAAACCACTTCAATCTCCCACACGTTCTAATTCTATGTCTGTTGTCACTGGACTGCCCACTCAGTGATAAGATCATCGCTATAAATATTTTCATCAAAACCGACAAACTTTCCTAAAGAAATTACAATATTTAAAAAAAAAATTTCAGAATTTTTTATTATTTTTTTGCAGGGAAAAATACTCTCCGATGCTCTGACAGAACTTATCGGAGTCGCTGTAAACATGACGGAAAGTCTAATCAACGAGTGGCTGACGGATTGTGCAGATTTTACTTCTCTGGAATTGCACACATTTGCCAATACATTGGCCCAAGACAATGAGATTGTTAGGGCTCTGTACAATCTTTTAGAAGAGCGCAGCAAGTACAGCGAGGTATTTTAGTGTTCTTTACCTTCTCTGAAATATTTGCTGACATTAATAAGGCAGAGAATAATTTGTAATTGTTTTTTTTTCAGCTGGTGGATACTGTATGCAATCAGCTATTCAATTTCTACAGATCTCGTGAAATTGAGCTGCAAAGATTCACTCTACAGTTTGTTCCCACTTTGATATTTATTTATTTGAACTCTGTTGCTCATGGCGATATTAAGGTAAGCTTTGGCTCTGGTATTCACTAAAAATTCAATTACAATAATTAGTTTAGCTAATCAATTCTTGACACACATTAATAATGAATGAAAAATAAAAGTGACATAGTTTTGAATTTAAATTTCATTTATGGCACTGAAAACTTCTTTTGATTATTATATATTTATCTACTATATATTAAACCAATGAAATAAAAAGCAAATATCAAAATTGTAGAAAGAAATAGCAAAAGAACTCAATTTAAATAAATCACACATGTTAGAAAAAAAAAAAAATAGTTTATTTATTTTTATTTTTTTAATAAAACATTTTTTTATATTATCATTGTCAAAAAAAAGTCTCCAATTTGATAATTAATTCACACAAAAATAAAATATTGTCAACTTATTTTTATTATTTTTTGTTTGTTTAATAAAACAATTTTTTTTATATAAGAATTGTCGAAAAAAAAATCGTCTCAAATTTGATAATTAATTCACACAAAAATAAAATATTGTTTACTTATTTTTATTATTTTTTATTTATTTAATAAAACAATTTTTTTTATATTAACATTGTTAAAAAAAAAATCGTCTCAAAGTTGATAATTAATTCACACAAAAATAAAATATTGTTAACTTATTTTTATTATTTTTTATTTATTTAATAAAACAATTTTTTATATTACAATTGTCGAAAAAATAGTCTCAAATTTGATAATTATTCACACAAAAATAAAATATTGTTAACTTATTTTTATTATTTTTTATATATTTAATAAAACAATTTTTTTATATTAGAATTGTCGGAAAAAAAAATCGTCTCAAATTTGATAATTAATTCACACAAAAATAAAATATTGTCAACTTATTTTTATTATTTTTTGTTTGTTTAATAAAACAATTTTTTATATAAGAATTATCGAAAAAAAAGTCTCAAATTTGATAATTAATTCACACAAAAATAGAATATTGTCAACTTATTTTAATTATTTTTTGTTTATTTAATAAAACAATTTTTTTATATAAGAATTGTCGAAAAAAAATCGTCTCAAATTTGATAATTAATTCACACAAAAATAGAATATTGTTAACTTATTTTTATTATTTTTTGTTTATTTAATAAAACAATTTCTTTATATTAGAATTGTCGAAAAAAAATCGTCTCAAATTTGATAATTAATTCACACAAAAAAAATGTATTGTTTACTTATTTTTATTATTTTTTGTTTGTTTAATAAAACAATTTTTTTATATAAGAATTGTCGAAAAAAAAAGTCTCAAATTTGATAATTAATTCACACAAAAATAAAATATTGTTAACTTATTTTTATTATTTTTTGTTTATTTAATAAAACAATGTTTTTATATAATAATTGTCGAAAAAAAAGTCTCAAATTTGATAATTAATTCACACAAAAATAAAATATTGTCTACTTATTTTTATTATTTTTTATTTATTTGATAAAACAATTTTTTTATATTAGAATTGTCGAAAAAAAAATCGTCTCAAATTTGATAATTAATTCACACAAAAATAAAATATTGTCAACTTATTTTAATTATTTTTTGTTTATTTAATAAAACAATTTTTTTATATAAGAATTGTCGAAAAAAAAATTGTCTGAAAATTGATAATTAATTCATACATTGTCACTTAAATGGTAATGAGAAATATATGGCGTCAGGCATCGAGAATTGCATAACGATACGAGGTATGCAGGTCTGAGAGAAAAAAAACGATCTTCAACGTTTGTCTGTAATTACGATAATAATAACATGTCTACCGTAATTGTGTGATTGAGTCGCGTGGTGGGACGAGTAATAAAAAGGTTTGCAGTTATTTTATACAATAGCGTGCTAATAATATGACCTTTTTCTCGCTCGCCTCCTTATCATTCATTAGTTATGATTAGATAACTACTTGCGACCATTAATAATATGACGCCGAGAATAATTTATGGAGAGCGACGAAAGTTTGTAAACAAACAATCGACTGCATAAAATCATTTTATCAGCGAAATGCTAATTGTTAATTTTATCTTGCAGAATTGTCGTTCGGTTGAAACTCTTCTAATCGGACTGTATAATTTGGAAGTCGTTGATAAATCCGGCGAACCCAAAGCAGTTTCATTCAGGCTACCGTCCCTCGCGATGCTCTCCATTTATCACGAAGTAAATAATTTTTATTAACAATTAAGATAGTCACTTCGTTTTGCACTAAGCAATTAAGTGGTAAATTTTTATAATCGCCCAGGGTGATTTTTATTATCCAATGTGTCATTAATTTAGAGAAATATTAATAAGGATCCATATGTCAAAATAATAATTGATTAATGACAATTTTTATGCAGTTTGTTTTTTTATTTATGTTTATTTTAATGTACTGTCAAATTACCAGATAATTGTATATTAAATTTAATATGCCGATTTGTGCATAAAAAATTCCGATAAATTTTGTATTAAGTTACTGAATATTTTTTACAGTTCTGAATGAGTAAAATATTTTTTGTAATCGGTTTTATCTTTTTCCTTGGCCTTCGAGCTTGGCACTGACTTCATATGTCAAAATATTAACTGATCAATGCAAATTTTCATGTAGTTAGTTTTTTTTATTATTGATAATGAATGAATGAATGAATAAACATTCATTCATTCATTCATTATCATTAACTGATCAATGCAAATTTTCATGTAGTTAGTTTTTTTTATTTTTGATATATTGAATACATTAAAAAAGTAATATTTAATGTAAATCTACTGTCAAATTATCATATAATTGTATATTAAATTTAATATGCCGATTTGTCCATAAAAATTTCCGATAAATCTGTATTAAGTTCCTGAATATTTTTTACAGTTCTGAATGAGTAAAATATTTTTTATAATCGGTTTTATCTTTTTTCTTAGCCCTCGAGCTTGGCACTGACTTCATATGTCAAAATATTAACTGATCAATGCAAATTTTCATGTAGTTAGTTTTTTTTTATTTTTGATATATTGAATACATTAAAAAAGTAATGTTTAATATAAATCTACTGTCAAATTATCATATAATTGTATATTAAATTTAATATATCGATTTGTCCATAAAAAATTCCGATAAATCTGTATTAAGTTCCTGAATATTTTTTACAGTTTTAAACGAGTAAAATATTTTTTGTAATCAGTTTTATCTTTTTCCTTGGCCTTCGAGCCTGGCACTGACTTCATATATCAAAATATTAACTGATCAATGCAAATTTTCATGTAGTTAGTTTTTTTTATTTTTGATATATTGAATACATTAAAAAAGTAATGTTTAATATAAATCTACTGTCAAATTATCATATAATTGTATATTAAATTTAATATGCCGATTTGTCCATAAAAAATTCCCATAAATTTTGTATTAAGTTCCTGAATATTTTTTACAGTTCTGAATGAGTAAAATATTTTTTGTAATCGGTTTTATCTTTTTCTTAGCCCTCGAGCTTGGCACTGACTTCATATGTCAAAATATTAACGGATCAATGCAAATTTTCATGTAGTTAGTTTTTTTATTTTTGATATATTGAATACATTAAAAAAGTAATGTTTAATATAAATCTACTGTCAAATTATCATATAATTGTATATTAAATTTAATATGCCGATTTGTCCATAAAAATTTCCGATAAATCTATATTAAGTTTCTGAATATTTTTTACAGTTCTGAATGAGTAAAATATTTTTTGTAATCGGTTTTATCGTTTTCCTTTGCCGTCGAGCCTGGCACTGACTTCATATGTCAAAATATTAACTGATCAATGCAAATTTTCATGTAGTTAGTTTTTTAAATTTTTGATATATTGAAGACATTAAAAAAGTAATGTTAAAATAAATCTACTGTCAAATTCTCATATAATTGTATATTAAATTTAATATGCCGATTTGTCCATAAAAAATTCCGATAAATCTATATTAAGTTTCTGAATTTTTTTTACAGTTCTGAATGAGTAAAATATTTTTTGTAATCGGTTTTATCTTTTTCCTTAGTCCTCGAGCTTGGCACTGATTTCATATGTCAAAATATTGACTGATCAATGCAAATTTTCATGTAGTTAGTTTTTTTTATTTTTGATATATTGAATGCATTAAAAAAGTAATATTTAATATAAGTCTACTGTCAAATTATCATATAATTTGACAGTAAATTGTATATTAAATTTAATATGCCGATTTGTATAAAATTTTCGATAAATCTGTATTAAGTTTCTGAATTTTTTTTACAGTTCTAAATGAGTAAAATATTTTCTATAATCGATTGTATCTTTTTTCTTAGCCTTCGAGCCTGGCACCGGCTTCGTTGACGGAAAGTGCAGTTCGTAGATTCGAGGAGTGCAACACAAAACTCGTGAGCTGGGGACCACTTCAACAAATCGAGACACTAAACGCTCAGAATCGGCTGAAAGTCATGACAGCACTTTTATTTATTTACAATCAGCAACTCAGCTATATTCACAAGTCGGCGCTCGAACAACTCTGCAAAGTCGCGACTAAGTGAGAATCTTTGAAATTACGCACTTTTCATCAAAGCAAAGCTTTGTGCTTGAGATGGAATATTAGATACATTGATTTTTCGTCAGGCTCGTGACTCAAGGCTTCACGAAACCTGGACATCATCAACGCTCGTCTTACGGCAGCGAATCCAGCTTCGTTCCAAGGTTACTTCCTCGCATCCCAGTCTCCAATCAATTTCTTCTCGAGTTTCTCCATGGAATTTACTTCGCGATGTAAGTTCTTCTTTTTTCTCGTTATCTCGTGATGTAATGTTTTTCTATACACTTTTTTTTTAGTCCTTTATTATAAAATATCTAATTATTAATCGTAAAATAAACATATTGCTTATTCATTATTTTTTATCTTTTAAAAATCTACTAAATATTATTCCATTTACATACAAAATTTCGACTCTCTATCTCAAAAATGTAAAAAAATCAATTATCTGATATTAATTCGTTTAATTGGTAGTAATAAGTTTTTTGCTGGCAAAAAATTCTCTTTTCTTTCTTTTTTTGCGGACAGAAAATCTATTAAATATTATTCCATTTACATACAAAATTTCGACTCCTTATCTAAAAAATCTAAAAAAATAAATTATTTAATATTCGTTTAATTGGTAGTAATAAGTTTTTTGCTGGCAAAAAATCCTCTTTTCTTTCTTTTTTTGCTGGCAGAAAATCTATTAAATATTATTCCATTTACATACAAAATTTCGACTCCCTATCTCAAAAATCTAAAAAAATTAATTATTTAATATTAATTCGTTTAATTTCTTAGTAATAAGTTTTTTGCTGGCAGAAAATTCTCTTTTCTTCCTCTTTTTGCTGACAAAAAATCAATTAAATATTATTCCATTTATATAAAAAATTTCCACTCCCTATCTGAAAAATCTAGTAAAATAAATTATTTAATATTAATTCGTTTAATTTGTAGTAATAATTTTTTTGCTGGCAGAAAATCTATTAAACATTATTCTATTTACATAAAAAATTTCGACTCCCTATCTCAAAAATCTAAAAAAATAATAATTTAATATTAATTCGTTTAATTGATAGTAATAATTTTTTTTCTGTCAGAAAAATCTATTAAATATTATTCCATTTACATAAAAAATTTCGGCTCCCTATTTAAAAAATCTAAAAAAAATAATAATTTAATATTAATTCGTTTAATTGATAGTAATAATTTTTTTGCTGGCAGAAAATCTATTAAATATTATTCCATTTACATAAAAAATTTCGACGCCCTATTTAAAAAATCTAAAAAAAAATAATAATTTAATATTAATCCGTTTAATTGACAGTAATAATTTTTTTGCTGGCAGAAAATCTATTAACTATTATTCCATTTACATAAAAAATTTCGACGCCCTATTTAAAAAATCTAAAAAAAAATAAATAATTTAATATTAATTCGTTTAATTGATAGTAATAATTTTTTTTCTGGCAGAAAAATCTATTAAATATTTTTCCATTTACATAAAAAATTTCGGCTCCCTATTTTAAAAAATCTAAAAAAATAAATTATTTAATATTAATTCGTTCAATAAGTTTTTTGCTGGCAGAAAATTCGAATAGATTTGTGTGATGAAATGAAATTATTTCGAAGGTACAACGATTGTTGGTACGTCGGTAGCCAAGCTGTGGAAGATATTCACAATCGTGCATGCTACGACGGCTATCCTGATGTAATGTTGGTCACGAACGCTATTCGGAATTCAAGCAGTTCCGGACCGTCAGGTATAGTCATCAAAGCGTTACTCATCGTTTTATTACCGCCGCGCATGACTAAAAGAAAAAAATTTCTTCCACCTATGCCACTCCCTGTTTCATCATTCACTATTATTACACTATATATATAGTTACTTTTCTGCAGCATTTGCATTTTATTTGTTTTTCAGGTCAACCAGGCGAAGGTTCAATGGGTATAAGCGTAGCGTTATCACCAGCGACCGCAACCGCAACAGTTTCCAAATCAATGATCACAAATGCTTCATTCAGGACTAAAAAATTGCCCGGTGAGTATTCGTCAATTTTTAACCAAAATTCAATGCTACTTATTCAATCAATTTAATCATTTTTATTACTAACGATAAATCATTAAAATCGACTTTTTTTGTTGTCAAAATCGAAGTCCATTTGATTAAGGATGTATCACTAATACGTTTCCAAAAAAAAATTAGATTGCATTCGAATTTGACATCTTTTTGACAAGAGAAAAATCTCACAAAAAAGGTCATTAAACATGTTAAGAACGTTGATTTTAAATTACATTAATGCCAGAAAGTTTTACGATTTTGAATAATCTTCATAATAGTTGAAAAGCCAAGATTTCCGATTTTCGGAATTTTTTGAAATGTCAAAGTGATACATCCTTAAATAGTGCGATTTCTATAACGAATTAAAATAAATCAGTAATCATTTATCCTCTCATCAATTAGTATTATCGAAAAAACCGTGTCATAAAAGTTTAAAAAATAACTCGGAATTCGTCGCGAGTATCTCGACGATTCAGAGAGAGAGAGATTTTGAGAGAAACAAAATAAGATATGAGATAAGAGTTGTCGCGTGCCTATCGCGTATGTTAGACGACCTCGACGAGACGTTGTTCGATTCCGGGGACACGAGAAGCAACCAGGACGAGCGAGAGACGAGTGGCAACAAATTACCGCAGCCTCAATCGGGTTCTGGTGGTAGCAAACGACGAGCTTGGTTGTGGAAACACGCGCCGCAATATTCACTCGACGAAGAGGACACAACCGGACAATCGCAGCAACAAAAAACGAGCGGATCGTCTTCGCTCGACAATTCAAGACGCGAGAGTTTGAGCAGCGCTCATGGATCACCAAGTCGAAATGCTTCGCCGAAAAAACCTCGAGAATCTCATCAACAATCGAAACAGCAAAGAGGTGGCAACGATTTGCCTGCTAGCAGCATTTTGGAAGAGGTTCATCGAAGAACCCGCAAAGAGGGAAAGGAAAGAGGAGGCTCGCCTGGAAATGAAAGCAGACTCAGCGCTGGAGCTCGATTGTATCGCGTACTCGAAGAACAGGCTTTGGGCGAAGCAATCGTAGCCTCCGTCGACACTTTGTATGTACCTCGAGGCAGACCCAACAGCCTGTGCACCACCGCTGCACTTACGAGCTACACACGGTATCAGTAATTTACAAACAATAACCAAAAAAAAAAAAAAAAAGAAAGGACGAATTAATTCGTTTGAGAAAATTCACGCGTGAGGAGAAAGATTTTTTAGCTATTTGAGCCTGCGAAGCACCACCACAACGAGCATCTTTCTTTAGGAACTTCTACACGCGATCACCGACAATCTTATCACGCTTTTGATTTTTTTTTCTTTCACCGATTTTATTGATATAATGTAACACTACGCACTCGATGAGGATACCGAGATTCTTGTTATTTTCGACGTTCGCTATCTTTACGGGATTTTGGAGGATTAGAATGTTGCTTTCTGGATTTATAGGGTCATCTGGAATGTCATCAAAATTTATAGGACCTGAAAAACAGCATAAAATGTCATCAAAATCGACTGGGAAATGTTAATTTGGTTTTTATTTGCAATTAAAAATTTAATAATCTACTGACTAGTGATGTGACGATACATGAAAAATTATCGATTCGATTAATCGATTAAATTTTTCGAAAAAGAATTATCGATTCGATTAATCGATTAAATTTTCCGAAAAAGAATTATCGATTCGATTAATCGATTAAATTTTTCGAAAAAGAATTATCGATTCGATTAATCGATTAAATTTTTCGACAAAGAATTATCGATTCGATTAATCGATTACATTTTTCGATAAAGAATTATCGACTCGAATAATCGATTAAATTTTTCGAAAAAGAATTATCAATTCGATTAATCGATTAAATTTTTCGAAAAAGAATTATCGATTCGATTAATCGATTAAATTTTTCAAAAAAGAATTATCGATCCGATTAATCGATTAAATTTTTCGAAAAAGAATTATCGATTCGATTAATCGATTAAATTTTTCGAAAAAGAATTATCGATTCGATTAATCGATTAAATTTTTCGAAAAAGAATTATCGATTCGATTAATCGATTAAATTTTTCGAAAAAGAATTATCGATTCGATTAATCGATTAAATTTTTCGAAAAAATAAAACAAATACAAATACAAATACAAATTAAATTTTTCGAAAAAGAATTATCGATTCGATTAATCGAAATAAAATCAATCGATTGTAAAAGAATCGATTAAAAATCTGATTTTCATCTCAAGTACTGAATAATCATAAAACAAAAATAAAAATAAATAGGCACTATTGACTAGACGACATCTGATTGAAAATCTTTGAGAATCGATTATCAAAAGAATCGTGGAAAAAAAATCGATTCGCAAATAATCGACCGTCTAAATAATCGATGAATAATCACGATTAATTCATGAAAAAAAAATCGATTCTCGAATAATCGAATCAGAATCTCGCATCACTAATTTTGGAGGATTAGAATATTGCATTCTGGGTTTATAGGGTGTTTATCGAAAATCACAAAAATTGTACCTGAAAAACAGCATGAAATGTATGAGAAATATTAATTTGGTTTTTATTCGCAATTAAAAATTTTATAATCTACCGACTAGCTACTTGAAAAATATATATTTAAATATATTTAAAAAATAGAAAAAAATATATTTAAAAATATATTTAAAAAATAGAAAAAAATATATTTAAAAAATAGAAAAAAATATATTTAAAAAATGTCGATGTATGAAAAAGTAAATCAGAAAGAATTAAAAACAGAGAGGAACCTTATAATTATTGAAATATTGAAATATGCGAAAGATCTGATTAATGTTAGGAAAAGCTTCGTGAAAAAAAAAGAATTGTACGTTTTTCGTGTTAAAATAATTTTCGCACAATTTTGCTCCACTAATTCGATGCGTAAAAGATTTTCGAATGATAGCGAACGTGTTTCGCACTTGCAAACACAATTTTGTCTTCTATCTTTCTCTCGTAACTAAATTTCAGATACACCACCCTTGCCAGCATTTAGAAACAATTCCACCAGTTGAAAGAGTGCGAAAGAACGATTTTTGCGTGCATGACGAGAATGTATCACGTGGCGAATCGCCGATCGAACGACTTACACCCTGTAATTGATGTATCTCACCGTCAACAAGTAAAAGCATCAAAATTCAAAGCACATTGCCGAACGGATCAGCTCTTTTTGCGCTCTCCTATCGACTAATCTCGTTTTACTCGCTACTATTTGTTTTAAACATTAGTTTATATCGTATTAGTAATATGCATGTACACTTAATTAATTTCAATTTTTTTTCTTTTTAATTAATCGATGAAAAAATCATTATTTATATTTTTTAACACAATCGCTTCGCCTGCACTATTTTCCGAAAAGCTTCTTTTTTCAACGGTTTTCACTTTTGATTTTACGTTTTATACACATCAGGACATTTTTACTTTTAATATCGAACGAAAATTAAAAATTAAACAGACAAAATTGTTCATAATCTGAAGGAAATCGTGTTAGGCATGACAACAATTAAATACAGATTTGCTATTTTATTACATACGTATATTAAATTTAATAAATTTAAATTTAATATAATTAAATTTACGTGTATTCAATTTAATATAATTAAATTATAATTAAATTAATATAATATAATTAAATTTAATACACGTATTAAATAAACATACATATATTAAATTTAATATAATTAAATTTATTAAATTTAACTAATTAAAATTTTATTAAATAATTTTAATTGCATTAATTAAATTTAATAATAAAAGTATTAAATTTTATAATTATATAATATATATATATAATTATATTATATAATTATAAATATAATTATATTTAATATAATTAAATTTAATACACGTATGTAATAAAATGGCGAATATTAGTTATTAATATTTAATATTAAATTTATTATATCGTGTGATAAAATATAATTTCTGGTTATCTAAATTTGCAAACATTTTTAACAGTAAAAGAGTTATTTTATAATTGCCAGGCGTTTCACGATTTCTCGAAATCAAAAGATTTTGAATAATTTTCTCAACTTTTATAAATAAAATAATTCACAAAATAGTTGTAATTAAAATCTAAACAGCACTGTGAAAAATGTTCACAAAATGAATATACATGTATCAGAATTTTTAATGTAATTGTGTATATTAAATTTGATATACAGCGATTTATGCATAAAAACGACGACAAAATTGAATGTATATTAATTTTCATAATGAATATTTTTACAGTGAAGCTCTAAGACGATAGTTAGCGAGTGGAGCGCGTTTAAGTCAGTCGTGAGATTAACTAACTTTCGGGCCTGAACCGATCGCCTAATCCCCAGGCACTGATTTGGCGATCCATTTGTTTGTTTTTTTTTCGTAAGGCAAAGAGCAAAAAATTCCGTGAAAATAATGGCTATTTTTTAAATTACAGATGATATACCGATTCAAGTGGTGAAGGACGAAGCAGGCGGCGAGGGTAAAGCGAATCTTGTGTCGATAACGGAAGAGGAAACTGGTGTGGATCCAAATCGCACAGGTTCGGTGCGTCAATCTCGCGAGCTTAAGGATCGTTCGAAAATAACGAATTTTAGTTTGGGCAAAAAGCCTCGTGAAAAAGATGGCAAAAGCGCTAAAAATGGCTACGTTACTGGGGAAAAAGAAAGCAAAAAATCGAGCTCGCAAAGCGCGGCTAAAGATAACGTTAAAGGCAGCAGATCTGTCCTGAATAACGATCAGATTGACGGCAGCGATGTGCCGATTAACGGCACTGCGCTTAAAAAGAACAACAGTATAACGACCAACGATTCGGGTGTTATTAATCTCGTTGATGTCGAGCAACAACAACAGAGACACAATGTTTTAACCGGCGATGGAATTATCGATAATGTAGAGCTCGAAAGCTCCGTGAGCTTGAGAACGCACAACGAATCCGAGTCTTTGGGATCTTCGGTACAGGTCAGTTCGGTCTAACACAATGTTAAATAAAATACCGAAGAATGGTAGGATTTAGTCGGGAAAAAAACTTGAAATAATCGCGACGACGAACGGACAATTTAAAGGAGCCTTTATTTTCATTTATTTTGATGTTAGATTAATAAACACTGTCGAAAATATTCAGGAAATTAATATACATTACAATAATTTAATACATCAATCGTTATATTAAATTTTACATACCGTTATATAATTTTATCGTAGTTTTATATTAAACATGAATTTTTTTAATCGTGTTTAATATATCGTTTATTAATTTTGCATTATACTTATGTATAAAAATTTATATACCGATTTATGGATTAAAATCTTCGGCAAAAGTGTATGAATTATAATGAACATTTTTTACAGTGTATGTAAAATAATGGGGAATGCTCGTTTTAGTATAATTCGGTATAAAAGATAATTTTTCAAAAATGGCGAGACTTATTATCCGTTTCGTCGTCGTTTAAGATCTCCGTTCTGAATATTTAGTTAGAACGAGACTGGGAACAATCTACCGAAAACGTAGATGATTTTCATAACGAAAAAAGTGGCTACGGGATTAAGGGGGCCGGAAGAATAATATTAATGTCTGGAATCGGAACACAAAAGAAATTAATCGTGTAACTCTCGTTCTGCAGTAGCAATAATTCAATCACGCGGTTCAATTGATTCTTTGCGAATAATGCAATTCCGATATTACGAAAAAATAAAAATGAAACATGTGGTTTAGCGATTTAGTGATAGAAGATCAATGCAACCCGCCGTGGGTGCCTATTTTTACCGCTCAGGTGTTGTCGATGTTGTTGTTCTATTACCATTCTCTTTTTTTTTCGATTATCTTTGCTTTTTATCGTTATTATACCCTGACGAATTTTACTGTGCGCGTTCAGGGTTAATACTGCGCGAATCAGGGAAGAAACGGCGACAAAGTATTACAGCAAGAAGTGCAAAAATAAAGGTGCACGAAATTCCTTTGTGCTATTTTTATTAATATTCCCGAATAATTGTTGATGCGATTTATATTTTACGTTATATTAAGCTCGTTCAATCAGTATCGCTGAGTTTAAATGAGTACAAAGATTTTTATTATTTTATGTCATACTTCAAAAAATCAATACAAACAAATAATTCTTGCGACAAGAATGAAAAAAGTTCAAATTCAATGTTACTAAATAGAGTTAAATTTTGAACCACTTGAAAGCAGGGATGGGCACATTTGAGTGAAAAAGTATTTAAATACACGATTTAAATATTGAATGAGTTTCCACTCATTATTTATTTTCGCTTGAAATAATTAATGGTTTTTCACTCATTATTTATTTTCGCTTGAAACAATTAATGGTTTTTCACTCATTATTTATTTTCGCTTGAAATAATTAATGGTTTTTCACTCATTATTTATTTTCGCTTGAAATAATTAATGGTTTTTCACTCATTATTTATTTTCGCTTGAAATCTTTAATGGTTTTTCACTCATTATTTATTTTCGCTTGAAATAATTAATGGTTTTTCACTCATTATTTATTTTTGCTTGAAATAATTAATGGTTTTTCACTCATTATTTATTTTTGCTTGAAATAATTAATGGTTTTTCACTCATTATTTATTTTTGCTTGAAATAATTAATGGTTTTTCACTCATTATTTATTTTCGCTTGAAATAATTAATGGTTTTTCACTCATTATTTATTTTCGCTTGAAATAATTAATGGTTTTTCACTCATTATTTATTTTCGCTTGAAATAATTAATGATTTTTCACTCATTATTTATTTTTGCTTGAAATAATTAATGGTTTTTCACTCATTATTTATTTTCGCTTGAAATAATTAATGGTATTCCACTCATTATTTATTTTCGCTTGAAATAATTCATGGTTTTTCACTCATTATTTATTTTCGCTTGAAATAATTAATGGTTTTTCACTCATTATTTATTTTCGCTTGAAATAATTAATGGGTTTTCACTCATTATTTATTTTTGCTTGAAATAATTAATGGTTTTTCACTCATTATTTATTTTCGCTTGAAATAATTAATGGTTTTTCACTCATTATTTATTTTCGCTTGAAATAATTAATGGTTTTTCACTGATTATTTATTTCCGCTTGAAATAATTAATGGTTTTTCACTCATTATTTATTTTCGCTTGAAATAATTAATGGTTTTTCACTCATTATTTATTTTCGCTTGAAATAATTAATGGTTTTTCACTCATTATTTATTTTTGCTTGAAATAATTAATGGTTTTTCACTCATTATTTATTGTCGCTTGAAATAATTAATGGTTTTTCACTCATTATTTATTTTCGCTTGAAATAATTAATGGTTTTTCACTCATTATTTATTTTTGCTTGAAATAATTAATGGTTTTTCACTCATTATTTATTTTCGCTTGAAATAATTAATGGTTTTTCACTCATTATTTATTTTCGCTTGAAATAATTAATGGTTTTTCACTCATTATTTATTTTCGCTTGAAATAATTAATGGTTTTTCACTCAATATTTATTTTCGCTTCAAATAATTAATGGTTTTTCACTCATTATTTATTTTCGCTTGAAATAATTAATGGTTTTTCACTGATTATTTATTTTCGCTTGAAATAATTAATGGTTTTTCACTCATTATTTATTTTCGCTTGAAATAATTAATGGTTTTTCACTCATTATTTATTTTCGCTTGAAATAATTAATGGTTTTTCACTCAATATTTATTTTCGCTTCAAATAATTAATGGTTTTTCACTCATTATTTATTTTCGCTTGAAATAATTAATGGTTTTTCACTGATTATTTATTTTCGCTTGAAATAATTAATGGTTTTTCACTCATTATTTATTTTCGCTTGAAATAATTAATGGTTTTTCACTCATTATTTATTTTCGCATGAAATAATTAATGGTTTTTCACTCATTATTTATTTTCGCTTGAAATAATTAATGGTTTGTCACTCATTATTTATTTTCGCTTGAAATAATTAATGGTTTTTCACTCATTATTTACTTTCGCTTGAAATAATTAATGGTTTTTCACTCATTATCTTTCCGAGGTCAAATAATGAGTGGTTTTTCATTTATTATTTTTTCAGGTATAACATTCATTATTTTTTTTTCTTTAAATACATTTTGCCCATCCCTGCTTGAAAGTTGAAAAATCTTTTGTGACTTATTTTCCAAATGATAAAAAAATTATTCACATTTTTGAAAAAATCTCTAAATCCACGATTTCCATGGAAAAATTGATTAACCCTCGTTAGATAGCAAAAAATGTAATGCGAATTTCTCCACCGCGTTTAATGTCTCGAAAAGCTATCCTGCGATTTATTTTTAATTTTACATTGACGAAATTTAATTTATAAAAATCGCAGCACTGTTATAAAATTTATTGAATCGTGGAAAAATGGGATGAAAATTATTTTTAATTCTCATTTCTCAGATTGTACCGATTGAACCGCCTTAATTAAATGTACAGTAATAGTTGATTGAAGGATTTGTGAGAATTGCGAATGATATTAATGCCCATGAGGAAACCTATAACGATATAATTATTCATTTGTCTAATACGTGAAAAAAAAAAATCACTGCCACGAGACCGTAGTTTAGACAACTCGATCGCGTGACGAATACGATGCGTGCACCGCTTGAGTTTATGAGTTTAGCCAGTAAATTAAAGCCGGGATAGAAGAAAGGAAAAATGTTATAACCCTTTATTCGATTTACTTGTGAAAAATGTTAAGCGAAGTTGATTAAAGTGGCGAGGAACTTGAAGTCAGATCAATGAAGCACCTTGTTTGTATATAATGTACCTATACTGTTTAAATGTAACTAGCCGAGAATTTTTCGTTTTTTTTTTCTTGTTAAAAGTACAGATCGCGTTTTTCCTCATTCAGTGTTGTACATTTTTTTTTCGCTCGACGATGCTATTGATCGTTGTATAAATTTTAGCGAAAACTTATTGCGCTAGCAAGATAAAAAGAAACAAAAAAAATTGTTCATACTGTCGATACTGTCTGTGTATATATATATATATATATATATATTTGAAATTTTTGAGCTATTGTCGCTCTCGACGAATGAAGATGCTGAGTTATTGAGAAAATTTAGCGAAACACGAAAGAAGACTATTCTTGTATCGACGAGAAACTCTTTTTCCATTGCATTTAGCAAATTCGTAGAGAGTATTGTGTACGGTAGTTAGATATATTATCGAATCCCGCGTTTATCAGAATTCGTTACGAATTTAAAACCCGATTAGTGAATTATGAGACAAGAATCGATGAACGAATGTACATAATGCTGTAGCGAAGTGTTTGTCACAATTTGTCAGCTGGTAATTCCATTGAAGTCTCTGATTTAACGAGAAAATAACGATATCAATTTTTTTCTCTATTGTACTTAAAGACGATCGTTAATCAGCCAAATTGCTGGTAATTACAGAAAGAAAAATCAGCACCTCACAGTTAAATTTCAAGCAAATTTAATAATAAATATGTCCTAAAAAAAAATTCAATTCTGGAGAATTATCATAATATTCGGTTGCATGTAATAAATTATTATTATTCAAATCAATTACTTTACTTAAGTCTAAATGGAGAATTATCGTAATATTCGGTTGTATATAATCAGAGATAATGATGAGAGAAATAATGATGATGATACGATCAGCTCTATAATTATGATTTTATAATAATAACATGTAGCGATTGTAATACGATAATTAAACTTTGGAACGGCTGGAAAAATTATTATTTTGCAATAAAAATTCACGGTTATTCTTTTGAAAAAATAGAAAAAAAATAAGTAATGCATTACTTATTTCTTCCATTTTTTCCACTATTTCTTGCAATTTTAAAGCGAAAATTAGTATTTTTTTCAGCTATTCAAATGTTTACACTCTATTTTATAATCACTACATATTGTTATTATGAAATCATAATTACAAAACAAATTGTACTGTAAATTATATCTCATGAATTAATGGGGATTTACAACTCTGTATATAATAAATTAATATTATTTAAATGAATTATTTAACTCGTAAAAATGACTAAAAATAAAATTGAACATTCCACTGTTTAAATTCTCAATTATCGTTTTAATAACGCAGAAATAAAAACTGTGAGCTGTTGATTTTTGCAAAATTCCACTCGATAAAAATCCCAAATTGGCATAAAATAAAAAATGAAATAATATCGTCATTCACGGAATTACCGGCTGCGTGCGAGGCAAAAAAAAAACGCCTAGACTTAATGTAGATCCTAGTTCGTCTATCAGCGATCGAAATTCAGACTATAAAAAAGAACTTGGACTCGTAAAATTCCATTCTTCGATTACGAACGCCAAGCGAGTCCAACTCAACCACACACAGACTCAACGCAAGATATTTTGAAACTTTTGATGAAATTCTATGAATGTATTTATCATGTTACTGTGCCGTGTAAAAAAAAAGAAACAACAACAAACCACAAGTGTATACATTGACCGACGTAATAATAAAACGACGGAGGCAGAGATAGAAAGGTATGAAATTATATTTCGATATTACGGTTTACTTAATTCTTAAATGATTCACATTTCTTTTTAATCACATCTCTGGAAAATCCTTCTCAAACCGCAGGAGGAGAGGGAGAAGGAGGAGACTTCGGCTTTGGCAGCATTTGTTCCACAACTTTCCTATACTCCATTTCCTGAAACAAGTTTTTTTTCGATCGTGTAAGTCAAACTTTGTTTACTAAAATTCTAAAATTTCTACTAATTTCCAACGCCTAATCGTCAGCAATTTTGTCAGAGAATGACAAACATTAAGAAGATTAGAATTTAACAAGTTGAAGAGGAAAATAAGACTGAATGAGAAAGTTAGTGAAGAAGTGAATGATAATGATAAAAAATCAGATTTTCATCCAACTGACCTCTTCCATTTCCTTCTTGTAAAGAGCCTTGCATTCGTCCAGATATTTATTACATTCCGACTCTTTCTTAGCGCTCAAGGAGCAAATATCGTCCTTTTCAGACAATATTTCCTGCACGCTCGTTTTCGCATCCTCCATCTTCTTTTCCAATATCTTTTTAGCGCTGAAACAATTTCAATTCGTTGACTAAGCATTTTTTTTGCCTTACTGTTCGAGAAACCAGCAAAAAAAGGATGCAGAGTAGAACCTTGCACATTGCTTCCTCATTATTTTTCGCGTTTTACAAAGCTACCTCTATGAAGAAGTATGTTATTCAATTTTTGGCTTCCTCATAGAGGAAGCTTTGTAAAACGCGAAAAATAATGAGGAAGCAATGTGCAAGGTTCTACTGTGCATCCTTGTTTTAATTAGATAAATATACGTGTTGTGGATTCGCTTTTTCTATTTCGTTATTACGTTATTTCGTGATTATTAGAGCGTTTCCGAAAGTGAATGTGATAATGTATATTTTTAAAAATAATTCAACATTCCATAAAATCAAAAATTTCATACCGTTCGTCACTAAATTATACATATATAATGGCTGAATATTGTTTCATTTGTATACAAAATTTGAGCTCGCTATCTTAAGTTTTGCAAAAGTTACAATAGAGCGATAATGTCAATTTTTTGAAAAATTCAAAACATAAAATTTTAACGGTTCAACCGATCTTGACCAAATTCAATAGCGATCACCGGCGTATGAAAGCTCCCATTCATACCAATTTTAAGATTAATATCTCGAAAATCGAAAGAGTTATCGCGTAAACAGACATTTTTCAAAAAATTAAAAAACGCGTAATAATTTAACGATGAAGTGGATTTTAACAAAAATCTGTATGAACGATAAGGCTTGATCCCTCTATCTATGGTCCAAATTTCAGCTTGATATCTCATGGCGTTCCCGAGTTATAAAGGTTTATATTTTTCGATCGTGTAACATACACACATACACACAGACACACACACACACACAGAGTTGGGCAGCAAAAATTACTTAGGTCAGAAATTACTGCTTTAATTACAATTACTTTCAGTAATTGTATTGGATTTCAAATTAAATACAATTACTTTCAGTAATTGTATTGGTTTTCAAATTAAATACAATTTAAATTAAATACTAAATACAATTACTTTCAGTAATTGGTTTTCAAATCAAATACAATTACTTTCTGCAATTGTATTGGATTTTAAATTAAATACAATTACTTTCAGTAATTGTATTGGATTTCAAATTAAATACAATTACTTACAGTAATTGTATTGGTTTTCAAATCAAATACAATTACATTTTGTAATTGTATTGGATTTCAAATTAAATACAATTACATTTTGTAATTGTATTGGATTTCAAATTAAATACAATTACATTTTGTAATTGTATTGGATTTCAAATTAAATACAATTACATTTTGTAATTGTATTGGATTTCAAATTAAATACAATTACATCTTGTAATTGTATTCGATTTCAAATTAAATACAATTACATTTTGTAATTGTATTGGATTTTAAATTAAATACAATTACATTTTGTAATTGTATTGGATTTCAAAATAAATACAATTACATTTTGTAATTGTATTTATTTTGAAATACAATTACATTTTGTAATTGTATTGGATTTCAAATTAAATACAATTACATTTTGTAATTGTATTGAATTTCAAATTAAATACAATTACATTTTGTAATTGTATTGGATTTCAAAATAAATACAATTACATTTTGCAATTGTATTGAATTTCAAATTAAATACAATTACATTTTGCAATTGTATTTAATTTCAAATCAAATACAATTACATTTTGTAATTGTATTGGATTTCCAAATAAATACAGTTACATTTTGTAATTGTATTGAATTTCAAATTAAATACAATTACTTCCAGTAATTGGTATTTTGTAATTTTCCATTACAATTTTGTCCAACTCTGCACACACACATACAGACATTTTTTCTAAATCACTTTTCTCGTCGTTTTGGCCCATTCTGAGTATACTGACATGAAAATCTCGAAAAAAAAAAAATTTCATGAAAACAAAGCTTCCTCTATGAGGAAGCAATATACTTACATCAAACATTCTTTCTTTTGCTTAAGAAAAGTGGAAAGATGCTTTTTGGATTGTTCCTTTGCCTCTTGAACCGGCGAGTTATTCACTTCATTGCCTTTCGCCGGACCTGCTGTTGAAACTTGCTCGATAAGACTGTTCAATACAGATTTTTTCTGTTCTATCTGGTCCATTTGTTTCGTCAATTCTCTGTAATTCCCAACATACCGAATTAATTTAAACAAATGGAAAAAAAAGACTTGCAAAAAAAAAGTCGATAGACTCACTCATAATTTTTGTAAAATTCCAAAATCTCGAGAAGTTTCGCTTGCAACTGATTTACAAACGTCATACTACTTTTAAACCTCTCGATCGCTGGTTTCTTGGTTTTCAACGCTTCCATTATAACTTCACGTCTCTCGTTTATTTGCTTCTTCTTCTCGTTTATATCACGTAAACGTGCAGTGTGACGTTCTGGAGATGTTACGCGTTTCGAAATAATGTCTTCCATCTTTTTCTTCTCCTGTTGAATGTTTGCACAACCATTATTAATTTCTCTAATATTCAGCTTACGAATTTCATCCAAGAAATAATTAATCGAAACTATACGCCAATTTTCTTAACTGTCAATTTTTCGTTTGTTATTTATTCTTTATTCAAGTAAATAAAAATAATTATTTTGCCACTGTATTTGTTTATAATAGACTATAATGTGCCCGTAGGTATGCATTTAGTATGGTTTTATAAGATTTACAAAAATAATAATACAATAAATAAAATATATATAATGTAATATAATACAAAATAATATAGAGATAAACGAGATATATATTTATGTGAATACTCAAATAATGAAAATTGTAATTATACTTCCTGAATAACAGAGAAACGATGCAGGGATTAAAAGGAAAAGTATAAATATTTAAACTTGCCTTCATCGCTTCAGCAGCCAAATTGCTATGACGTTGAGCGATGCCTAATTTTTCCTGCTCTTCGGCTTTTAGTTCCTCCTCCAAATAGTCTATTCTCGATTTCCTTTCTTTGTGACGAGCTTTTAATTTAGCCGTTTCCATCTCCAGCTTTATTATACAATAAAAATTAAGGTATTTACATCAAGAATCATGAAAAAAAGGGTGAAAATAAAATATCGTTGCCTCATACTTGTGCTTTTAATTCCTTCTTTTTGGCAATTCTCAAGGCCGCCTCATTTTTCAGTTCTTTAACTCTATCCCTTTCAGTCCTGAGCTCTTGAAGTTGCAGCGTCTTAAGGCGCGTTTCCTCCATGTTCTCCCGAATCGCCGCAAGTTTCGTGTTTGCGTAAAGAACAAAATTTGCTATCAACTGCGCAATTCTTCTGGACCTTTTGGGCACAGGACTCATAATGTCCATCAAATGGAAATCTTTGATGAATATCTTAACGCTAATGCTGGACACAGTCATTGTCAGATTTATGAGGCTGATTATGTCGTGATCTTCCTGCGCCAGTTCCAGACTTTGTTGATCAAACGTTGGCTGGAAAAATAATTGCTCATATATACTAACAGGAGGATAAAAAGTGGTTTTTCTGCTTCATGAGCTAATTAGAGTCCATTTTTCGGGGAAGTCGCGAAATGAAAACCAAAATTCGTTCAATATTCGACTTGAATTGAACATATGTTTCATTTCCCGCCCGTTTTCAGACTTTCTGCCTACTACAGGCTCGGCCCGGGTTACAAGCCGGGCCCGCGTCCGGGCCTGGCCCGGATCATTAAACGGATCCCAATGCGGCCGGATTCGACTTCCCCCTCCATATCGCATTCACCATAGCATTTCTGCCATTAGCTTTCGCCCGTATTTTTATTTTTGACGAAATTACGGGATTCGAAACCGCAAACTTCCCTAAATCATCCTTAAATATCAGAACCTGATTTTGGTTCAGAAAACTTCTGTCCTCTATAATTTTCTATCGGATTTTATTAGCAAAAAGACGTTATAATATTTTATACATCGATTGTATCTAGAAAATTTAATAAATATATCTATAATTCATAATTTGGTGACTAAAAAAATGAATTAATCTATTAAATTAATAATAACAATATTACGAATAAATGAAAAGTATTTAAATAATAATTTGCAAGGTCAAGGGCTCACCTTTCGTATAGTACCGACGTCGATTTCAAATGTTGTGAGAAATTGCGTTATCAGAGTGAGAATATATTCTTCTGTGGGATTTTTCATGTCTGCTATCGTCGATGGCAAACCCACTTCAACGAGAGTTTGGTGCGTCGCTTCAATTCCGAGATCCATCGTTGCAAAACTTTGACAAATTTGTATATTCGCGGATTCTAATAATCCAAATGAAAACTTTGTTTTGGAACGCTTAATGGCCGGTAAATACACACAGCGATAAAACTCAACCTCTCTCTGCAGTGGCAGAAGAAAATATGAGAGAAATGTCGGTTGAAATTCGAAAGACGCCGTACAATCACGTGATCTAATCCCATTGGCTCTTTGGAGAGCCAATGGGAATTGGAATTGAGGCTAGAGGCGCTGCAATCGATTTTCTTGAGCTGCTATTGGCGGAAACAAAACGCGGCAATTTTCAAATTGAAAATTAGTCGAAACTATTTCAGTCAATGATTCGGTATTAAAAAAATACTTAATATATATTTCAAACTAATTGATCTCTCGGATTTGGCCCGCGATTTTTTTTTGTCGAATTAAAACTGCAATTCCTGTTGTTATTGCGATGAAAAAGCGAACGGGAAAAAAATTGCAAAAGATGAATAGGTTTCGAATTTTTTTTTAAATCTGGTTTTAAGTAATGTAGATTATTATTATTATTACATAATGATTATGAGACTTGTTGTAGCAAACATTTTTATTTGAAAAAGTAATGTATTCTTACAAACTGTGGTGGAGGTATAAAGTAGAGATGCAAAAATGTCAGTGGTGGTAATTTTGCTAAAATTACTGTCATTTTACATCTTTATAACATCGTGTGTGAAAGTGTAAGGGGGAGTTTGAAGTCGGTGGTAAATTGCGCTACTATTCGCAGCGTTTTCTTTACTGTTATAATTTTTTTTTAATTCAACATTTAACACACATGAAGTATGTATGTTTCGATATAAAAATTATTTAATGCTATCGTATGAAAAAATATAGAATTCATTATATATGTGCGTACCAAAAATGTATAGTAAAATACTATTTTAGCCACTGGCATATTGTAATTAATCACAGATTGTATTCTCGGTATACCAATTATTTAGTGTGCTGTAAAAAAAATTAGTTCTTGAGTTTAAAGATCGGAACACTTTCTGAAATTGCTAAAAAGAGTGGAGAATTATTTAAATTTAGAATTGATTGAATAAATAAAAATTAATCTTGAGTTTTTGTAAAAACGTAGTCCGTACAATCATGAACTCTTCATTTCACTGATGGCAAAAATAATCAGTCCAAAAATATAGAATTTTCGCTTCGGTCAAATTTCTGGCAGAATTGTAATAAGAGCTGAAAAATGGGCTACAAAAATCGTTCATTTTCATACACAAATTCATTGCAGAAATGGTAATTGTATTGTTCTGAATTTTCGTAAAAATTGGAGTGGCTCTACTGTTGAAAAATCGAATTTACAGAACGTAATCGAGTTCATAGCGAATGTACTGATTTTTCGGGTCATTTTGGATACGCGGATAACCCGCAACCAGAGCATCTTGTCCGCCGATGTAGAGCATGTTGTAAATCTTCCAATAAACTTCACGCACCTTCCGCGCTGGATGGAAAAGTCCCTGTTGATTAAAAAAAAAGTCCAATAAATATCCAATTAGAAAAGTCGAGATATGAGCAATTCTCCAGTAAATTTTTTCAGAATATTCAGCAGTATGCATAAAACATGCAAAAAAAAATTGGCAACATGGAACTCAAAATTCTCGCAAAGGAAAAAAATATAATAATAGAACATTTATATTATAATATTCTTTTCATATAAATCATATCGATTTCCATGCCAATATTCTAAAAGTGTTCGAAAAAAAAGTGGCCCACTTCATAGAAAATACCTCATATATTATTTTATTGGAAAAAAGTGTAACTAGCCTCGAAATTCTCGCAAAGGAAAAAAATATAATAGAATATGTATATTATAATATTCTTTTCATATAAATCATATCGATTTCTATGCCAATATTCTAAAAGTGTTCGAAAAAAAAAGTGGCCCACTTCATAGAAAATATCTCATATATTATTTTATTGGAAAAAAAGTATAACTATCCTCGAAATTCTCGCAAAGGAAAAAAATATAACAATAGAATATGTATATTATAAGATTCTTTTCATATAAATCATATCGATTTCCATGCTAATACTCTAAAAGTGTGCGAAAAAAAAGTGGCCCACTTCATAGAAAATACCTCATATATTATTTTATTGGAAAAAAAGTGTAACTAGCCTCGAAATTCTCGCAAAGGAAAAAATATAATAATAGAATATGTATATTATAATATTCTTTTCATATAAATCATATCAATTTCCATGCTAATACTCTAAAAGTGTGCGAAAAAAAAGTGGCCCACTTCATAGAAAATACCTCATATATTATTTTATTGCAAAAAAAGTGTAACTAGCCTCGAAATTCTCACAAAGGAAAAAATATAATGATAGAATATGTATGTTATAATATTCTTTTCATATAAATCATATCAATTTCCATGCCAATATTCTAAAAGTGCTCGAAAAAAAAAGTGACCCACTTTATGGAAAATGCCTCATATATTATTTTATTGGAAAAAAAGTGTAACTATCCTCGAAATTCTCGCAAAAAAAAATATAATAATAAAATATATATATTATAATATTCTTTTTATATAAATCATATCGATTTCCATGCTAATATTCTAAAAGTGGCCCAATAAAAAACATGAGGCATGGAAAATGCCTTATATTTTATTTTATTGAAAAAAAAAGTGTAACTAGCCTGCAGTGTATATTGGAGAATTTTAATTGGTCCCAATGAGACGCGAAGTCCGTCGATCGCATCCATAAATGCCTGAACGAGATGCGGCGAAGTTTCAAAAACATTTGGCCACACGTGATTGAGCAGATGAACGAGCGCATCCTCGCAACCAAATCCGTACACTCCGAGGGCCATGTGCTTTATGGCAGCGCAAGCAGTTTGTCGATGAACGAGATCTCGGTCCATTAAAGCATCCTCGAGGAGCGGAGTCACCGCGTAGATGTAATCCTTGCCCATCTCGCCGATGTACTCGAAGAGAAACGAGAGCGACTTGAGCACACCATTTTGTACGTTCAGATCAGGTACTCTGTACTCGTTCATAAGCGCCGGAAGAACTGTGAATGGACTGCAAGTCTCTGCGACTATGGCTATTGCTACTGTGGTACAGACACGATTCTGTCGTTCCTGGACTTTGAGATTGTTGAGGAGCGTCGCAAGAACATCGTGAGGTCTGCAAAAATATATCGACATTCGTTATCAACACTCCAACACTAATGAAAATGTTTCTTTGACAATTAGACGGAAAAACGTCTTCGTCAATTTTCCAAATTTTTAGTACTCTCCTAATTTTCAGAAATTCTGAAAATTGTTAGAATTTTTTCATGTTTTCTGAATTTTTCGTAATTTCCAGAATTTTTCCAATTTTGCACAAAATTTTCTGATTCTACACAAATTTTCCAATTCTGCACAAAATTTTCCAATTCTTCAGAAGATTTCCAATTCTTCAGAAGATTTCCAATTCTTCAGAAGATTTCCAATTCTTCAGAAGATTTCCAATTCTTCAGAAGATTTCCAATTCTTCAGAAGATTTCCAATTCTTCAGAAGATTTCCAATACTTCAGAAGATTTCCAATTCTTCAGAAGATTTCCAATTCTTCAGAAGATTTCCAATTCTTCAGAAGATTTCCAATTCTTCAGAAGATTTCCAATTCTTCAGAAGATTTCCAATTCTTCAGAAGATTGCCAATTCTTCAGAAGATTTCCAATTCTTCAGAAGATTTCCAATTCTTCAGAAGATTTCCAATTCTTCAGAAGATTTCCAATTCTTCAGAAATTTCCAATTCCTTCAGAAATTTTCCAATTCTTCAGAAATCTTCCAATTCTTCAGAAGATTTCCAATTCTTCAGAAGATTTCCAATTCTTCAGAAATTTTTCAATTCTTCAGAAATTTTTCAATTCTTCAGAAATCTTCCAATTCTTAAGAAATTTTTCAATTCTTCAGAAATTTTTCAATTCTTCAGAAATTTTTCAATTCTTCAGAAATTTTTCAATTCTTCAGAAATCTTCCAATTCTTAAGAAATTTTTCAATTCTTCAGAAATCTTCCAATTCTTAAGAAATTTTTCAATTCTTCAGAAATTTTTCAATTCTTCAGAAATCTTCCAATTCTTAAGAAATCTTTCAATTCTTCAGAAATTTTTCAATTCTTCAGAAATTTTTCAATTCCTTCAGAAATTTTCCAATTTCTTCAGAAATTTTTCAATTCCTCAGGAATTTTCCAATTCTTCAGAAATTTTCCAATTCTTCAGAAATTTTTCACATCTTCAGAAATCTTCCAATTCTTAAGAAATTTTTCAATTCTTCAAAAAATTTTCAATTCTTCAGAAATTTTCAACACAGGCGCGGGGAATTTTACTCACCCAATAGCCTTGGCGATGTAACCGAAGGTATTGACAGTCGCTCTTCTTATCGCTTTTTTATGCGCCTTGAGGAGTTCCAACAATTCGAAGCATATCCTCATCCACTCCCTGGCAGACACATATTCGGGTCCCCTGTCGGCAATTCTTCCGACGAGATCGATGCAATTCTCTTGTACCTAACAACATAAATCGCGTTGGACGAAATGCTTGCAATATGGCACGAAAATCCTCGTAGTAGAAAAAGGCTGCATTTAAATTTACAATTATTGATGGCAAACCTTTTCGTGTCTGTTCTTTAAAATCGGCGTGAGCCTCGGCAACAGATCTTTTATCGGAGGCGTCATATTCGTCATTCCAATGACACTGACGATGGATTTCAGAGCACCGAGGATGCTGCCGAGTACTTCGGGATATTCTTCACCCAAATATTCATATAGAACGACGCCTAAATGTCCCATAAGTTTTTCCTACAGAAATTCAATTGCCAAGTTGTAAAATCTCAATATTTTAAATATATGGATGATTTTTTTTTAAAAATACGAACTTCTTGACAACTTTTCATTACGGCGGCGACTCGCGAGATGAGATCAGCTGCCTGTTGGCGTACTTTAGCTGATTTGTTGTTCAATCTCCACAATATTGTACCGCAGATCTGCGGCAGATACGGCTTGACTCTTTTATTGAGAGTATTAACGATTGTTCCAAATCCATTCAACATCACCACGTCCTATAGAATTTTTTAAAAAGAATTATGTACCAGATATTAAGTAAAAGAGAAAAAACCAAAGTATAAAAATGCGGAAAAACGCACCTCCGTGGTTTGTTCCTGGAAAGCATAAAGAATTCCATCGATAAGCTGTTCCTCAAGTCGCGAGTCAACATCAGCGGCGCCCAAAGCCGCCATTGTCTTCTCAATGGTTTCCATAACCATTTTTCGATACTGTTCATTCTCGTCCTTAAGATCGTCAACGACGCGATTTATGATTTCCGCGGCGCCGACTTTATTGGCAATTTCGACGGTCGTGTCGACGAGCTGACGATAATTTCTGCGATCAAGAGCCATGCGATGATTCCAAAAGTGTCTGAAGAAATGAGGCAGAATTTCGTCTTTTATGTATTGCGGCTCGACACCGTCTGTACCGCAACATTGTTTCACGACCTGGAAAAAAGATTATGTCGATTTTTCGCAAATGTTCCTTCGCGCTTCTCGCGTTTTATTATCATCGGATAATTGCATTTTACCTTAAGCACGATCTTCTTCATTTCTTCGTCGGGCGATTGGAACTCGCGGATTAGAATGAGCATCACTTCACGCGTATAATAATTGGCGTATTCGGCGTCCATAAGAGGAATTAGATAACCAATTGCCTTGAGGAAAGCTGCGAGACCTTTTCCTCTGTGAGTTCTTATACCCTTCCAAAGGGGCTTAAGAACGGAGTCGAAACTTTCGATACCGTAGGGCGTCGCAGCTTCGGCGAGCGCGGCTATTGCCAACGCAGTGATCGTACGAACCTTTTGCTGTTCGTCGACCAAGCCTAAAGCAAAAGCGAAGATTTATCAAACGATTATTCAAATTGTTACGTCCTGGCTTTTTTTACTAATATAATTAATAATTATTTAATTCCCATTCTTTCCAGTATTCAATCTCAATTTCTGCCAATGTAAATCCGTTCCGCAATTCCGTGCTTCGTTCATTGCACTTGTATATGTTCGCCGATCCCACATTTCGTGCGCACTTAACCCTTTGATGCACAGCGGGATGTTTAACATCCCACCTAGATTATTATCATTTTTTAAATATTTAAACGTTTTCTTTCTCGATTTTAAATAAAAGTAACTTTTTAAAAATAAAAACGTGTGCATCAAGGGGTTAAACTCCGATTCACTCTTTCCTCATTTTTTCAATTGATTCACTCACCCGTCTTCAATCAATCTTTCATCAACAAACATGAAATAAGTACATTATTAACGCTGAAAAAGCGTAACTTTTAAATATAAGTCTATTTTATAGTATATTGTAATTATCGTAAACGACGATAAATAAGAAGTTTTTTTCTATTGAATCAGTTAATCAAAAGTGTTAAATTCGGTTTTATCAATAAAAAATATACGCGTGTATTAATTCGAAATTTGAGTTTCAACTCTTAATTAAACAAGAACTCCCAAAAATATATCTATTAGCTCGGGACGTAACGCAAATAATAGAAATCCAATGATATAGAAGTTTGCTGTGATTTTTTTTTACCGTGCTCAATGATCTCGACCAAACATCTGAGATGCGGAAGAATAGCGCAGCCCATAAGGATAGCAATTTGCTGCACGATTTTGATACCCGTGTGTCTAGCTTGCCAGGATTTTTTGCTGCGACACACGGCTTTGAGGAAAGGCAGCAACGAGGGAATTCCAAGAGCCGAAGCAACGACCGCGAACGCACGAGCCGTCGTATTTCTCACGTACTCGTCGATGTTGTCGATGTCGGGCCTCATCGTCGAAATCATCGTAGCCAAACCCGCCGCTTTTGCCAAATTCGAAATAATCTCACGACCTTCCACACGAGCGTAGTAATCCTCGTCGATAAGAAGAGGCTCGATAACCACGAGGATCTGCGAATACGAAGAATAAACGCATCAGTAAAATAAGAAATTTAAAAAAATTAAATCTCCGAATTTTCATAGGATTTAATTTATTTTATTAATTTTATTTATTTTATTTATTTTATTAATTTTATTAATTTTATTAATTTTATTAATTTTATTCATTTTATTCGTTTTATTCGTTTTATTCATTTTACTCATTTTATTCATTTTACTCATTTTATTAATTTTATTAATTTTATTAATTTTATTAATTTTATTTATTTTATTTATTTTATTTATTTTAATTATTTTATTTATTTTACTTATTTTACTTATTTTACTTATTTTATTTATTTTATTTATTTTATTTATTTTATTTATTTTATTTGTTTTATTTATTTTATTTATTTTATTTATTTTATTTGCTTTCATAGGATTTAGTAGAAAATATTGTAATTTTACATCTGACTTGCATATCAAATTTAATACACAACTTTCTGTTAAAAAAAAGCTTCCTTTACTCGTAATAGAAAATTCGCATTAAATATTTTTAGCAGTATAATTTTCCGTAGAAATTTCCAGAGAAATATAACCAAGGTAAAAAGCGAAAGCATTTCACCGCGTCTATTTGAATCTCACCTTGTGTACATAGGGTCGTACGAGATCGTCCAATTTGTACAGAATCCTGTCGATAACTTTGACAAGAAGATGTCGTTCCTGATCCTCGAGAGTGGGCGACATGAGAAGCGGTAGAATTTGATTGAACAACGCACCGGCGCCAAATTCTCTGGCCTTATCGGTGATTTGCCTAAGCGCAGCTTTGCGCATTGGCGGTGTGCCATTTTTGACCTTAAGCAAAAGCTTCATAATCTTGCGTTCCTTAAGCTCTTCGGGTCCCAATGATTCCTCGTCAACGTCGACGAGTAATTTGTCAAAATACTGAGCATCTTCGGGTTTCATAAATGGCAAATTACCCTTTGGTTGTTCGTCGATGTATTTAGCGCTTTTGTCTTCCTGCTGAATGAAAAAACCATGAGGAGTTCCAGCCATTGGGGTTGGAGTCGCTGTTAATTTTCGACCTGGTGTACGAATCGGTATGTAACCAGTTGGAGGCTGTAAAACTTTGTAACCAGCTGGAAACATTGCATCGAGTTCATCGTCCGATAACGGACGATTTCTCTCGTCAATTTCGCGCTCCCATCGATAAGCTTGAAGCTGTTCCGGTGTCATTGAAGCCAAATGACCAGGAGTTGGTGTTGCCAATCCCATTGCTTTTGGACCAACTGGTGTTGCACCGTTTGGCGTAAACATTGACGCCTGATGGGACGACATTAATGGTGTCGCTGGTGTTTGCGGTGTCATTGATCCTGGCGTTTGATTCATCGGTGTCTCGTCCCAACGACTTTTTCTTTTACTCGCCGAGGGCGTCGGCGTTTCCTGGATTAAATCACCAGCGACTCTGTCCGTCTTTGGAGTCTCGGCCCAGCCGCTGTTTTGCCCCGATGACTCTGTTTTTTTAAAATCAATTTTATTTATAGGATAGAAATGAATAAACAAAATTTTTCACCGGAAAATTCATATCGTGCACTGTGAAAATTCTTTGCAAATTTATATAACCGAAAATATTATTATTAATATTATCCCAATATAATATTATTATTATTCCTACAATATTATCCCAATATGCCGCTTTTCCAACTTTTTTTTTTACAAAAACTGGAATTCTAAAAGGTCTTTTTTTTTCAATAAATATTATTATTATTAATAATAATAATAATAAAATATTGGAAAGATTCCTACAATATTATCCCAATATGCCGCTTTTCCAGCTTTTTTTTTACAAAAAAAATGGAATTCTAAAAAGTTTTTTATTTTCTCAATAAATACTATTAATAATAATAATAATAATAAAATATTGGAAAGATTCCTACAATATTATCCCAATATGCCGCTTTTTCAGCTTTTTTTTACAGAAACTGGAATTATAAAGGTCTTTTATTTTTTCAATAAATATTATTATTATGAATAATAATAATAATAATAAAATATTGGAAAGATTCCTACAATATTATCCCAATATGCCGCTTTTCCAGCTTTTTTTTTACAAAAAAAATGGAATTCTAAAAAGTTTTTTATTTTCTCAATAAATATTATTATTAATAATAATAATAATAATAAAATATTGGAACGATTCCTACAATATTATCCCAATATGCCGCTTTTCCAGCTTTTTTTTTTTACAAAAACTGGAATTCTAAAAGGTCTTATTTTCTCAATAAATATTATTATTAATAATAATAATAATAATAAAATATTGGAAAGATTCCTACAATATTATCCCAATATGCCGCTTTTCCAGCTTTTTTTTTACAAAAACTGGAATTCTAAAAAGTTTTTTTATTTTCTCAATAAATATTATTATTAATAATAATAATAATAATAAAATATTGGAAAGATTCCTACAATATTATCCCAATATGCCGCTTTTCCAGCTTTTTTCTTTACAAAAACTGGAATTCTAAAAGGTCTTATTTTCTCAATAAATATTATTAATAATAATAATAATAAAATATTGGAAAGATTCCTACAATATTATCCCAATATGCCGCTTTTTCAGCTTTTTTAAAATAGAAACTGGAATTCTAAAAGGTTTTTTTATTTTGTCAATAAATATTATTATTATTAATAATTCCAGTTTCTGTAAAAAAGCTGGAAAAGCGGCATATTGGAATAATATTGTAGGAATCTTTCCAATATTTTATTAACGTAATATAGAATTTGCAGCTTAGTGCTCGAATGTTTTTGTTTTATCGCTTAATTTTATAGTCGTAGTGATTATTTTGGGAAATATTCTAAAAAAAACTCACCTCTCTCGGTTTTTGGTGTTTCGTCCCAACGATTACGACGACTCGAAGCCATTTTATCGTTAGATGGAGTTTCACGACCCGGAGTCATTGCAGTTGATTCTGCGTGACCCGGAGTTGCATCCCACATTCGGGTACTCTGGCCTGGAGTCGCTCCTGGAGTCTCCGCTCCTTTTACGTTGCCTGGAGTCTCGTCCCATCTTACAACTGCAGGTGTTACCTGTACGAAAAACCGTAAAAATTTATTTAACAAATTTCACGCAAAAAAAAACTCAAATTCAAAGACTTTAACAGAAATAAACAATAATTAAATGAAAATGTATTTTAAATACTTTTTGTATTGTATGTATTTTAAAAACCTCAAATTTCCACGTTTCTGCAATTATTAAAATTAATAATTCTTAATCATTTAGCTATGAAAGTATTTAAAATAAATTTTCATTAAATTAATGCCGATTCCTGGAGTTTAATAAATTTAAAAATAATACATCAGCGTTGTCCCAAGAATTAGGAGTTGCCCCATCAGTAGTTGCTTTTTTTACGTCCGGAGTTTCATCCTTTTGGTCCCAACGTCCTCGTTTCTTTTTAACCGTTGGTTTCTCTTCAGGAATGGCTTTAAGTGTTCCATCTTTAGCCTTTTCGACGAGCTTTTTTCGTAACTTTGAGCATAAAATATAGATTATTTAGTACGATTATAAAATGACAGATTTTGCTACAAAATTGTTCGGAAAATTTAGTAATTCATACTTCAGACTCCTCGCCCTTGAGCATCTGTTCGCGCATTATTTCCGAATACGATCGAGAACCAACATCGGGAGTTTTTCCACCTATAATTATCGGTGCAATTATTAATAAATTTTTTCAATTAGCCAGAGAAAATAGAATGTAAATTTGATGAAACCTTCGGCAAATGGATCTACTCGATCGGGTGATATCATCATTCTTCGTCTTTTCTGCCTATATTCGTCCTCCCGATCCGCGATTGTCGGTCTTCGCCTCTCCGCAAAAGGATCGTAGTCATCGTCGCCCTATTACAGTAATAATAAGACAAATTAAATAATTTAATTACTCAAAATAATCGCACGTAAATCCTGCACAAAATTTATTAATTCGAAGGTACGAGTAAAGTTCATTGAATATTTAATAAATTGTCAATTATTACATGTTCAATATTGAAACGTATTTTATAATAATTATAAATAAATATGTATAAATTATAAAATTATAATAAATATTATAAATAAGTAAATAATATATTTTGGTCCACAGAATAGTCAAAATAATTTAGGTAAAGCACGTAAATCCTTCACAAAATTGATTAATTCGAAGTTACGAGTAAAGTTCATTGAATATTTAATAAATTGTCAATTATTACATGTTCAATATTAAAATATATTTTATAATAATTATAAATAAATATGTATAAATTATAAAATTATAGTAAATATTATAAATAAATAAATAATAGATTTTGGTCCACAGAATAGTCAAAATAATTGCACGTAAATCCTTCACAAAATTGATTAATTCGAAGTTACGAGTAAAGTTCATTGAATATTTAATAAATTGTCAATTATTTCATGTTCAATATTAAAACATATTTTATAATAATTATAAATAAATATGTATAAATTATAAAATTGTAATAAATATTATAAATAAATAAATAATAGATTTTGGTCCACAGAATAGTCAAAATAATTGCACGTAAATCCTTCACAAAATTTATTAATTCGAAGGTACGAGTAAAGTTCATTGAATATTTAATAAATTGTCAATTATTACATGTTCAATATTGAAATGTATTTTGTAATAATTATAAATAAATATGTATAAATTATAAAATTATAATAAATATTATATATAAATAAATAATAGATTTTGGTCCACAGAATAGTCAAAATAATTCCATGTAAATCCTTCACAAAATTTATTAATTCGAAGGTACGAGTAAAGTTCATTGAATATTTAATAAGTTGTCAATTATTACATGTTTAATATTAAAACATATTTTATTATAATTATCAATCAATATGTATAAATTATAAAATTATAATAAATATTATAAATAAATAAATAATAGATTTTGGTCCACAGAAACTCATTTTAGTTCCTTCGTGGATTCTATAATTGGTTAATATACCTGGAAATTTCTTAAAATTTTTACTGCGTCTTTAATTGTATAAATCATTTATTAAAATTCACTTTACCTGTGCAACGGCATTGAGTAAAGCCACGGGAGCATTAAAACCAGATCTCTTGCCTGAGACGAATGTATTCGGCTCAAAATCTTCTTCCTGTTAATTGGAGAGAAAAAAAAGCCATTAATTCAAGGTGATACAATATTCCTCGGTTAATTTGTAGCAAAAAACTATAATCCAGTTTTATTAAAAAATGATGTAGATTTGTGATCTAAATCAAATTTGTAGCGCCTATAAAATTGAGAAAAAAATCATCTATAAATTAGCTTAATGCAATTATTACATTCCTCCGCTTTTAAACTGAATTTTACCCACAACTAAATTAAACTCACATTAATATCAAAGGATATTGATGTAATTTTTACAAGAAATCATAAAGATAAGATAAGATTTCTATTTCGCTTGAATCGTTCCATCAGATCGATAGATCATTAAATTGTCTTAAAATTTTTTATACAAATGCAAAGAACGCTTTGCTCTCAATTAAAGTGTAATTAAATTGGCTTTGTAAAAAAATTGTCTCTAATTATAATTTGAGATATTGGCAAATTTTTTCAATTGCTTTTAAATTATTAAATCCTCTGAAAATTTCCATCGAAGGATTAAAATTTTTTTTTTAAATTACCTCGATCTCATCGTTCGCAGCGATTGATGTGACGTACTCGTCATATTTTCCGGTACCACCGCCGTAAATATCCTGATCGTAAAAGCCGGTTTTTCCCAAACCAACTTGTTCTTTTGCTTCGCCGGTCGTATTTTGAACTTCCTTTTTTTTCGATTGAATTTCACGAATTTGGGCCTCGATGTCTTAAACACATACAATTTTTTTTTTTTAAATATATATGGTATATATATATTTAAATTAATATTTTTTAAATATATATATATAAATATATTATTATTATATAATAATATATTTATATATTATATATTATTATTATATATATTATAATGTGCAAAGCTATATTATTTTTTTGAATATAGCTTTGCACATTATAATTTCTATAAAAAATATTGATCGCGAACGGATTTAAACTATATCGTTAAATTGTCGTTTTTATTCGGCTATAAAATCCAGTCATTGTAATATTTATAAACAGGGTTTAAAAAAACTACGAGATGCTTGCAGCGCTCGTATCGGCTAACAATGTGAGTAACAATTGAGCGCCCTTGAAACATTCAAGAGGTTTGTGTTTACCATTTGTGACCTTAAAAGGCCCTTTTTTTCTTTTCCAAGTCTCGAATTTTGCGGAACTTCAAAGTTTGAAGTTTTCGAGTGTTTCATTCATTAGAATTAACGTAACTTTAGTGAAAAATACTATAATTCATTGAAGAACTATTAGACAAAAATCTTGTTATTATTATGAAAATTTTTATCTCACGATTTTTTCTTACAAGTTTTAATTCATATTTCAAAAAGTTTTGAGCATTTTGTTATCGCATTGTTTTCCTGGGAAGTAACTTCAAAAAAATTGGCCTTGACATAAAAATCGAATTTGCAGACGATCGGTAAGTAAAATACCGGTATGAACACAAAGGGTTATCTCGTTTTTACACGTAATTAATACAAAATAATACATAATTAAAATGACAGCCAAGAAAATCCAAGATGCTATATTATTATTTAATCTCACAGGGAATTTCATGAATTATTATACAGATTTTAATAATAACGTATATTTGTTGTATTACATAAATAAATAATATTTTTTTCCCTTCAGTGTTCGAAAGAAAATGAAAATTGTCGATTTTATTAATTTATTTAAATATATTTGATAAAACTAAATAAATTTGGACAATTATTAACGCCATTAATCGATTACGATTTTATTTATAATAAAAAAACGTGGAGTAAATAATAATGAATATGGAATTTGGTTGTTGTGGTGAAAAATTAGTGTTTCATTTGACTAGTAACTATGAGATTTCTCATGAACGTTTGATAACGTTTCACACGTGTTGATACCGCAACTGATTCGAAGTTTACTGCAATTTAGGGTCATATTTATGTACATTTGACAATATAACTAATGTAAATAGGCGCTACCCTCGTGTGTGCGTGGAATGGGATCCATGTTGTTGTTGCGAGACTCCAACGAACACGACGAAAATCGTACGCAAACTAAACATGTGGCTTCGTCCACCAAAACTTAGGATTAAATATGTGGAGGGGGAAAAGTGGTTTAAGTGGGAGACGAATAAGGCGGGAGATGGAGTTACTGTGTGAGTGTCATCGCTAATTCCCTTCTTTATTCTTCAACAAGACAAGATTAGAAAAAAACGCGATTTTTCTCGTCTATTTCCTCTTTTTTTTTGTCTCTCTGCGAAACAATTTTTCTGCACAGGAAAGTAAACATTAAAAATAGGCCCAAGTCACGTGACATGTGATGCGAAAACCCGCAAGTGCGAGAGAGACGGAATATAAAATTCGTAACACATTTTTCTGGGGCCCAGATTTTTTTTGCTTAAAAATATCAGCTGGGTGATAAAGTCACGTGGTCTACGAATTCGATGGCACGTAAATATAATTTGGGTTGGTAGTAAATGTTTGTTTTTCTCTCAGCGTAACAATTTTTCTGCACGAGAAAGCTGATAGTAAAAAGAGGCCCATGTCACGTGATCTGCAGTGCGGAAACCCGCAAGTGCGAGAGAGACAGAATATACTATTTCTAATACATTTTTTTTAGGCCCCAGATTTTTGCTGAATAATGTCAGCTGCGTGACAAAGTCACGTGATGAAGCGAAATTTCGATATCTTGAAGGAAAAAAAATTTTAGGTTGGATTTTACGAAAACAAGGCGGAAAAAATCACTTTTTTAAAAATCACATTAAAAAAAGGTGGAAATGAGTGTTTTCTGAGGTAGAATATGCGGCTTGAGAACGATAGTGATGTCCAAAATTCAATATCTTGAAGAAAAAAAATTTAGGTTGGATTTTCCGACCGGAAGTCGAATCTGTGAATTCCGGAATCAGAAACGGAAAAGACACTTTTTTTTAATCATCGTAAAAAGGCATGTAAACGGTATTTTCTGAGGTAGAATATGCGACTTGAGAATAATAGTGATGGCTAAAATTCGATATCTTGAAGAAGAAAAAATTTAGGTTGGATTTTCCGACCGAAAGTCGAATCTGTGAATTTAGCCATTTTTATTTTTTAGGTCTTCGCATAGCTAACCACAAATTCCGATCTTTTGTTGCGAAATGGAATCCTCTAATTATTTCTCACATTAAAAAAACACTATTCCAAAATCTCATTCGTTATTTATACATGAAAGCATATTTTTCTCCATAAAGAAATAAAAAATATTTTCCAACAATTTTTTCGTAAATAAAAAATCGCAGAAAAATGGAGAATCTGTAAAAAGCAGAAGCCAAACCTAAACCCTAATTACTATCTGACCTATTGCCCGATTTTGGTCAATTAAATATCATCAAATATCTCATAAAAAATTATCCCATCATTTTTCACTTTCGTAATAAGCAAAAGGTCAATGGAATTAAAGTCAATATTGTCTGATCTGATAAACGGAATCTTCGCTATATCGATTGGAAAACCAATGATGAATAACTCATGCAATTGCAGTGGGGCAAAAGGGGCGAAAGGGGAGATATTTCTCCCTTTCGTAATAGGCGAAAAGTCAACTCAATTAAATTCAATATTGTCTGATCTGATAAAAACCGGAATCTTCGCTATATCGATTCGAAAACCAATGAATAACTCATCCAATTGCAGTGGGGCAAAAGGAGCAAAAGGGGCGAAAGGGGAGATATTTCTCACTTTCGTAATAGGCAAAAAGTCAATAAAATTAAATTCAATATTGTCTGATCTGATAAAAAAAACGGAATCTTCGTTATATCGATTCGAAAACCAATGAATAACTCATGCAGTTGCAGTGGGGCAAAAGGAGCAAAAGGGGCAAAAGGGGCGAAAAGGGAAATATTTCTCACTTTCGTAATAGGCAAAAAGTTAATTCAATTAAATTCAATATTGTCTGATCTGATAAAAAACGGAATCTTCGTTATATCGATCCGAAAACCAATGAATAACTCATTCGATTGCAGTGGGGCAAAAGGAGCAAAAGGAGCAAAAGGGGCAAAAGGGGCGAAAGGGGAGATAATTCTCACTTTCGTAATAGGCAAAAAGTCAATAAAATTAAATACAACATTGTCTGATCTGATAAAAAAAACGTCATCTTCGCTATATCGATTCGAAAACTAATGAATAACTCATCCAGTTGCAGTGGGGCAAAAGGAGCAGAAGGGGCGAAAGGGGCGAAAGGGGCGAAAGGGGAGATATTTCTCACTTTCGTAATAGGCAAAAAGTCAATTCAATTAAATTCAATATTGTCTGATCTGATAAAAAACGGAATCTTCGTTATATCGATTCGAAAACCAATGAATAACTCATCCAATTGCAGTGGGGCAAAAGGAGCAAAAGGGGCGAAAGGGGAGATAATTCTTACTTTCGTAATAGGCAAAAAGTCAATTCAATTAAATTCAATATTGTCTGATCTGATAAACGGAATTTTCGCTATATTAATTGGAAAAACAATGAATAACTCATCCAATTGCAGTGGGGCAAAATGAGCAAAAGGGGCAAAAGGGGAGATATTTCTCACTTTCGTAATAGGCAAAAAGTCAATTCAATTAAATTCAATATTGTCTGATCTGATAAAAAACGGAATCTTCGTTATATCGATTGGAAAACCAATGAATAACTCATCCAGTTGCAGTGGGGCAAAAGGAACAAAAGGGGCGAAAGGGGAGATAATTCTCCCTTTCGTAATAAGCAAAAAGTCAATTCAATTAAATTCAATATTGTCTGATCCGATAAAAAACGGAATCTTCGCTATATCGATTCGAAAACCAATGAATAACTCATCCAATTGCAGTGGGGCAAAAGGGGCAATAGGGGCGAAAGGGGAGATTCCCGGACGTTGAGCACTTCTGACGTCATAAAACTCCCATCGATGCGAGAGAACGCGCGTCAGTCTCGCGCCGCCTTTCGACCGTGCGTATTGTCGCGATTTCCTTTCCTGATAAACCTCACAATCTAACCCTTTAAAAAAACCAAAAAAAAGAAAACGAAAATCCTCCACAAAAAAGTTTATTAACCGCTCCACAAACCTATAACCTCGCATAAATAAATCCCCGTGAGACTCCCGTGTGAAAGTGATAACCCGATATGGATAGTAATCTCTGAGTAAAGTAAAAAAAAAAAAAAAAAAACTATTGTTGCAACACAACATAACCTCACAATGTGCACTTCGTTGTCAGTGTTATTGTGTCAGAGGTTTCAAGTTTCGAGGAGTTTTGCTGCTGTGCAATTCGGCAAAAAGTTATCTCGTTCAGTGCACAACGAGCAACGATTCGCTCGTCGATATTTCGTGACTGTTGGTAATCGAAGAAGCTATGGATCGGCCGCAATCGCTTCCAGTACACTGCCCGGAGCTCTTTCCAAGCAACAAGCCAAGGATCTTGCCATCAGATTGACGTCCGACGAGCGCGATGTTCTCATTTCGGCTCTTCAGGAATGTCAGTCGCAGAAGGTCAAGGCTGAGTATGAAGGTAATCGTGGAAAATTATAGTTTTGTAGAGTTTTTTAATATTTTTTATTGTTTGTCATTCGATAGTACGATATTTGACAAATTTATTGTCATTTGATAATACGACATTTAAGAAATCTATTGTCATTATTATTTGTCATTTGATAATATGATAATTAAAGAATTTGTCATTTTATAATTAGTCAAGGCTGAGTATGAAGGTAATCGTGGAAAATTATAGTTTTGTATAGTTTTTTATTATTTTTTATTGTTTGTCATTCGATAGTAAGATATTTGACAAATTTATTGTCATTTGATAATACGACATTTAAGAAATTTATTGTCATTATTATTTGTCATTTGATAATATGATAATTAAAGAATTTGTCATTTTATAATTAGTCAAGGCTGAGTATGAAGGTAATCGTGGAAAATTATAGTTTTGTATAGTTTTTTATTATTTTTTATTGTTTGTCATTCGACAGTACGATATTTGACAAATTTATTGTCATTTGATAATACGACATTTAAGAAATTTATTGTCATTATTATTTGTCATTTGATAATATGGTATTTAAAGAATTTATCGTTGTATAATTAGTCAAAGCTGAGTATGAAGGTAATCGTGGAAAATTATAGTTTTGTATAGTTTTTTTATTATTTTTTATTGTTTGTC
Source organism: Ephialtes manifestator (assembly GCA_963970395.1). Lineage (NCBI taxonomy): Eukaryota > Metazoa > Arthropoda > Insecta > Hymenoptera > Ichneumonidae > Ephialtes > Ephialtes manifestator. The sequence goes on from OZ019979.1 coordinate 29,891,804, forward strand.
ATTCGATAGTACGATATTTGACACATTTATTGTCATTTGATAACATGATATTTAAAGAATTTATCGTTTTATAATTAGTCAAGGCTGAGTATGAAGATAATCATGGAAAATTATAGTTTTGTATAGTTTTTAAAAAATTTTATTGTTTGTCATTCGATAGTACGATTTTTGACAAATTTATTGTCATTATTTGTCATTTGATAATATGATATTCAAAGAATTTATCGTTTTATAATTAATCAAGGCTGAGTATGAAGATAATCATGGAAAATTATAGTTTTGTATAGTTTTTTAAAAATTTTTATTGTTTGTCATTCGATAGTACGATATTTGACAAATTTATTGTCATTATTATTTGTCATTTGATAATATGATGTTTAAAGAATTTGTCGTTTTATAATTAGTCAAAGCTGAGTATGAAGGTAATCATGGAAAATTATAGTTTTGTATAGTTTTTTAAAAATTTTTATTGTTTGTCATTCGATAGTACAATATTTGACACATTTATTGTCATTTGATAACATGATATTTAAAGAATTTATCGTTTTATAATTAGTCAAGGCTGAGTATGAAGATAATCATGGAAAATTATAGTTTTGTATAGTTTTTTTAAAATTTGTTATTGTTTGTAATTCGATAGTATGATATTTGACAAATTTATTGTCATTATTATTTGTCATTTGATAATATGATATTTAAAGAATTTATCGTTTTATAATTAGTCAAGGCTGAGTATGAAGGTAATCATGGAAAATTATAGTTTTGTATAGTTTTTAAAAATTTTTATTGTTTGTCATTCGATAGTACGATTTTTGACAAATTTATTGTCATTATTATTTGTCGTTTGATAATATGATAATTAAAGAATTTGTCATTTTATAATTAGTCAAGGCTGAGTATAAAGATAATCATGGAAAATTATAGTTTTGTATAGTTTTTTTAAAATTTGTTATTGTTTGTAATTTGATAGTACAATATTTGACAAATTTATTGTCATTATTATTTGTCATTTGATAATATGATATTTAAAGAATTTGTTGTTTTATAATTAGTCATGGCAATGGAAAATTATAGTTTTGTATAGTTTTTTTTTAATTTGTTATTATTTGTCATTCGATAGGACAATATTTAATAAATTTATTGTCATTATTATTTGTCATTTGATAATATGATATTTAAAGAATTTATCATTTTATAATTAGTCAAGTCTGAGTATGAAGGTAATCATGGAAAGTTATAGTTTTGTATAGTTTTTTAAAATTTTTTATTGTTTGTCATTCGATAGTACGATATTTGACAAATTTATTGTCATTATTATTGGTCATTTGATAATTTGATATTTAATGAATTCATCGTTTTATAATGAGTTATTATTATTTGTCATTTGATTATACAATATTTAAAAAATTTATAGTTTTATAATGAGTAATTAATATTTGTCATTTGATTATATGATATTTAAAAAATTTATAGTTTTATAATGAGTAATTATTATTTGTCATTTGATAATACAATATTTAACAATTTTACTGTTGTATAATGAATCATTATTATTTGTCATTTGATCATACGATATGTAATCAATTTTATTGTTGTATAATGAGTCATTTTTGAATACAAGGAAAGTTATAAAAGTTACAAACATTTAGAGAGTATTTGGGATAGGAGGAAAAAAGCACCAATTATTTTAGGGACTATAGAATGCTTTGATGTATACAGGACAAATGGAGATACAGTGCCTAAAATATTTAGTACTTTGCCTTGGATAGCTATAGCCCTTCAAGTATTTATCTCTTTTTCTGGGTCACATGTTGCATTTGAATTACTTAGTACTTTACCTTGGTCACATATGTGGTTTTTAAAGGGCTTAGTAAAATTACTAAGTGCTTAATAAAACTAATAAGTGCTTAATAAAAGTAGTAAGTACTTGGTAAAACTATTAAGTGCTTAATAAAGTACCAAGTACTTAATAAAAATTCTAAGTGCTTCTTTTCTTTTCAACTCGTATAACTCTGTAACAATGCATCCCATTAAAAAAGTATAAAGATCAAAAGTTTATTATTTTTTTATGACCTCAATAAGAAAAATTGTTAAAAAAATGCAAAGCATAATTTTAAACATTATTCTGAAACGAAATAATAAAATTACAGTAAAAATTCAATATACTATTGAAATCTTCATGAATTTCAATTTATGTAACTTTTGTACCTTGCATCATTGTGCATATTATTTTTTAGTGACGACAATAAGAAAAATTGTAAAAAAAATGCAAAGCATAATTTTAAACATTATTCTGAAACGAAATAATAAAATTACAGTAAAAATTCAATGTACTATTGAAATCTTCATGAATTTCAATTTTTGTAACTTTTGTACCTTGCATCATTGTGCATATTATTTTTTTGTGACATCAATAAGAAAAATTGTAAAAAAAAATGCAAAGCATAATTTTAAACATTATTCTGAAACTAAAAAATAAAATTACAGTAAAAATTCAATGTACTATTGAAATCTTCATGAATTTCAATTTTTGTAACTTTTGTACCTTGCATCATTGTGCATATTATTTTTTAGTGACGACAATAAGAAAAATTGTAAAAAAAAATGCAAAGCATAATTTTAAACATTATTCTGAAATGAAATAATAAAATTACAGTAAAAATTCAATGTACTATTGAAATCTTCATGAATTTCAATTTTTGTAACTTTTGTACCTTGCGTCATTGTGTCTTAGTGAATCTAGTCCATACAAATACTAGAAAAAAAATGACTTAGGGATTTTAGAGATCTGGAGGTATTTTTGTAAATTTCCATTGAATCAAAGAACCATGAAGAAAGTGCATGGAACTTGCTCCGATTGGATTTTCATCCAATAGACGCTGCGAGAGATTCTTCAGAGTACAGATGGCAAGCAGAATTTGTAATATCGGAGCTCGTGTTACAGTATCATTCCCACAGGTCAGCTAGCGGCATTTCGATGGCGGAGCAAATTTGGCCGACCCAGCAGAGTACCATCCCTCGGAGATGTCGATCCCACTGGAAGTTACTGCGCTGTTCCTGACGATTGGCTTCTGAGGAAGTACGGTACGAGAGACGAGAGAGAGAAAAGTGCAAGGGCGCCAAATTGCGATGCGTTTTTGGGGTACTTTTCCAGTTTTGCGTGGAGGCAGCGGTGGTAGCTGGTTTTTTGGTGCCAATTATGAAATAACAATCTGTCGCTTTGTGTACTAACAGCCTTCATTGTTCTCCCCGCCTTTTCATTGTGGGATTTCAAGATGCACCATAAAAAACAGGGAGTGATGGTGTCAGCGAAGCCATAAAACAGGGTCTTCCACATTTGTAAATTTCATCAATTTTTAATTAAATCGAAATAAAGAAAAAAATTAAACATCCAATTTTTAACAGTTACGCTGCTAAAAACATTTATTGCCAATTTCCATTATGGATAAATAAATTTCTACAAAAACTGGTACATTAAATTTGATATGCAAATAAAATGTAAAATTACACTTTTTTAGTATTTAATTACACAAAATTACAAATTTTTATAGGATTTAATTTAATAGAAACTTCTATATACTTTTATGGGATTTAATAGAAGTTTCTATTAAATCTTATAAAAATTTTATATCCTATTTGTAATTTTGTGTAATTATAGGATTTTTATAGTAAAATTACACTTTTTTATTATTTAATTACACAAAATTACAAATTTTTATAGGATTTAATTTAATAGAAACTTCTATATACTTTTATAGGATTTAATAGAAGTTTCTATTAAATCCTATAAAAATTCTATATCCTATTTGTAATTTTGTGTAATTACAGGATTTTTATAGTAAAATTACACTTTTTTATTATTTAATTACACAAAATTACAAATTTTTATAAGATTTAATTTAATAGAAACTTGTATATACTTTTATAGGATTTTATAGAAACTTCTATATACTTTTATAGGATTTTATAGAAGTTTCTATTAAATCCTATAAAAATCCTATATTCTATTTGTAATTTTGTGTAATTATAGGATTTTTATAGGATTTTTATAGTAAAATTACGCTTTTTTATTATTTAATTACACAAAATTACAAATTTTTATAGGATTTAATTTAATAGAAACTTCTATATACTTTTATAGGATTTAATAGAAGTTTCTATTAAATTCTATTAGGATTTAATAGAAGTTTCTATTAAATCCTATAAAAATCCTATATCCTATTTGTAATTTTGTGTAATTATAGGATTTTTATAGTAAAATTACACTTTTTTATTATTTAATTACACAAAATTACAAATTTTTATAGGATTTAATTTAATAGAAACTTCTATATACTTTTATAGGATTTAATAGAAGTTTCTATTAAATCCTATCAAAATCCTATATCCTATTTGTAATTTTGTGTAATTATAGGATTTTTATAGTACAATTACACTTTTTTATTATTTAATTACACAAAATTACAAATTTTTATAGGATTTAATTTAATAGAAACTTCTATATACTTTTATAGGATTTAATAGAAGTTTCTATTAAATCCTATAAAAATCCTATATCCTATTTGTAATTTTGTGTAATTATAGGATTTTTATAGTAAAATGACACTTTTTTATTATTGAATTACACAAAATTACAAATTTTTATAGGATTTAATTTAATAGAAACTTCTATATACTTTTATAGGATTTAATAGAAGTTTCTATTAAATCCTTAAAAATCCTATATGTAATTTTGTGTAATATTATAATATTTATGTAATAAAAAAATGTGTAATTTTACTTTACTGTTTCAAATCTAATATATCAGCTGATGAATAAAATATCCGGTAATATAAATTTGCAAAAATTTTTTAACAGTGTATTAATTAAATCATCAATAAAATTCTAAAATAATTACAAATGTAATGCCTTTTCGAATTAATATTAACCGATTAAATAAACTTCGCAAAAGCTTGGACAAAAAAATTAATCGGAACATAATCTCGTGAGTTAAATAATTACCATCATAATAAACATGATCTGAATTTTTTTTCAGATCTCATTGCTGTCTGAGAAAGTACAAAAATTATCGAATGTACTTACTCTTAATCATTTCACTCGAGTTCAAAGTATTTAAAAAAAAAACGATGTATTTACATACGATCATCATCGATCCATGCCATTACGTCTTACTAACGCATTTTCAATTGTGCTTCAAGCGGATCATTGGGAGGAATCATGTAAGCCTGCATGAGATAATAAATTGCACAAGCACATATATTCTATAGATATGTGTACTATGTGTGTCGGTATATGCGAACGTAAAATGTTTAGAGCTTTCATATATTACCTCTATATTAGGATGTTTCCAAATTTTTTTAAACTTGATTTCATACCCTCAAAAAATTTTGTTTAAACTAAAAAAAAAGAATTCTCTCAAAAGTTGAGTAGTGTGATTATTATTGAAAGCTAGAAAGATTATTATAATAATAAAAATTGGCAGAAATATAAAAAATACAAAAAATAAAAAATGCCATTTTTTTGTGTTTCATTTTTGTCTAATCGTTTTAATTTTTGATATTCTTATACAAATTCATACAAAAAAATGAGATTGTTGTAGAGGATAAAAAATGATTTTTAGTGATTTTTTTTGCACAAATCAATGCTGAGAAATTTTTCACATCAACCAACTCAACTTTTGTAAAAAATTTTGTTTTTTAATTCAAGTTTGAAGTAATTTTTTGGGGATTAAAGCCAAGAGAGGCTAAAAGAAAAAAATTTGGAACACCCTGAAATTTATACATATTATAACGTTTTCTTCTTCATTGATCAACAGAACATTGAAAACAAAAACATCATCTGTCTATCATCTCTGCCTTCCACCATGAGCTACTCGGGCACACAATATCGCATCGAAATTCGTTTGCTCGACTCCCGATTAATTTTTATCTTTTTTTTTTTTCTTCTTTTATTGTCTCGTGAAAAGAAACTCTACCGAATCTTACTGACACAGGCTATCTCCTTTCTGCTTTACCTCTCACACGGATGATCTATTCTGTAAGTCTCTCTTAATCACGTTCTTCTACAGTAAAATTGTCGCAGTTTGTTAAGCATGAAGCATGGCTGAAAGCTCTGTAAAATTTTTGCAAAATTTACAATTATTATTCCAATTGCTTGCCCTTATAATTCATACTATCATCATTAACATTTGTACATAAATTGCTTGTAATTTCTCTCATCTATGTTTCACAGAGAGTTGTAAATCTCCATAAATTCACGAAATATAATTTACAGTACAGTTTGTTTTCTAATTATGATTTCATAATAACAACATGTAGTAATTATAAAATAATGTGTAGACATTTAAAGAGCTGCAAAAAATACACATTTTAATTATTAATATTATTAATACACATATTAATTATATTGTACCATTTTTTCTAAAAATTTCTATGGAATTTTATTAAAAATTTAATAATTTTTGCAGCTATTCAAAAGTTTACACATTGTATTATAATCACTGCATGTTATTATTAATCGGGGCCTGAGGATCTTGGGAATTGCTTTTCAGAAATGTGGAGTAAAAAAATAAAATAACAAATTTTGATTCCAGTAAAAATCAAGTATCTAATTTTCATCGTCAAATTAAGCATATAAAGAACTAAAAAATTTCCATTGACTCAAATTCATTCGACTAATACAATTTTTTACTCCTATTTGAAGTACATATAAATAATATTCAACGTCCCAAAAGCCCTGAAACTTTTAATACATAAAAAAAACTTTTAAATTCCTAAATTTCGAAAAGTTGAGAGAACTTTCATATTCTTATTTAACATTCTTGTCTTGCAGCCGAAACAGTTCCCCAGCCGAAAAAAAGTGATCTCATGAGAGGTAAAAATAGCAAATATTGAAGCTAAATATATATATAAGAATATTGTCAATTTCTTATGATGTGATTTTTTTTTAATTTCCAGTATCCGTTGCTAACGCCATTCCCTTCATCGGCTTCGGTTTTCTCGACAATTTCATCATGATAATCGCCGTACGTACTACGAAAGGAATGTGAATAAATTTAGCTATTCTTGAAGTATGTAAAATCCTTCAGGGTGAGCACATCGAGGCTTCTATGGGCGCTGTTATCTCACTATCAACAATGGCCGCAGCTGCTCTCGGCAACACCATCTCTGACATACTCGGCATCGGTTCCGCATTTTACGTCGAGCTACTTGCTCAAAAGATCGGCTTCAGACCTCCAAAACTTACGCCTATTCAGCTAGACATGCCCAGATCCAGGCGAGCCGCAAATATGGTAAGTTTTTACCTACATTCGAGCATTTCTCACAGTAATACAAAATTTCATATGAAAATAAAGTATATGTAAGATAAATAAAAAAGATATCCTACACTGTGAAAATATTAATTATTAAAATTAATATACATTTATTGGAATTTTTTATGTACATTTATCGGTATTTTAAATTTTATATCACACAATAATAATCACAGAATTTTGATATTGTGACAACATTTAAATTCTGTGATTCAAATATTTAGAATTTTGATATTGTGATAATATTTGAATTTTGTGATTCAAATATTTAGAATTTTAATATTGTGACAATATTTAAATTCTGTGATTTAAGTATTTCGAATTTTAATATTGTGACAATATATAAATTCTGCGACTTAAATATTTAGAATTTCAATATTGTCACAATATATAAATTCTGTGATTTAAATATTTCGAATTTTAATATTGTGATAATATTTGAATTTAGTGATTTAAATATTGTGATAATATTTGAATTTAGTGATTTAAATATTGTGATAATATTTGAATTTAGTGATTTAAATATTGTGATAATATTTGAATTTAGTGATTTAAATATTGTGATAATATTTGAATTTAGTGATTTAAATATTGTGATAATATTTGAATTTAGTGATTTAAATATTGTGATAATATTTGAATTTAGTGATTTAAATATTGTGATAATATTTGAATTTAGTGATTTAAATATTGTGATAATATTTGAATTTAGTGATTTAAATATTGTGATAATATTTGAATTTAGTGATTTAAATATTGTGATAATATTTGAATTTAGTGATTTAAATATTGTGATAATATTTTAATTTGTGGTTTAAATATTGTGATAATATTTTAATTTTGTGATTTAAATATTTTATATTTTGATATTGTGACGATATTTAAATACTGTGATTTAATTTCAGGCTTTTGTAATAAATGTCTAAATTTTACTGCATCTTATTCTCAGGGTCGAGTTATCGGCGTGACAATCGGTTGTATATTGGGAATGACTCCATTGCTGCTGATGGGAAAAGAAACGAAGAAAGAGGACGCCGCGAATACTACAGCCGCAAATACTACAGCCGCAAATACTACGTCCCAAACGCCAGTAGTCGTAGTAGCCGCGTGAACGCCTAAAATAGTACAATAGTATTTCGCTCAAAAAGAAAGAGATAAAAAAAAGCGAGCGAAATTACTAAAACACAAAAAGTAACACCAGATCATTTAAACTGTCCATAGCGCATTGCCAAAATGCAGTAAAACAAAAAAAAAAACAGAACACTAAACTTTATAAACTCTTTTTTTATTTTTGTTTTGTTTCCCTCGCAGAGTGAGATGCTCCGATCAAACTTAATCTTTTCAAGTGAAAAATAATAATAGCCTAGGACATTTGTGCATCTCGCGTATGTATGTATTTAATGTACGTATGTATATAGAACGCCGCGCGACTTTGCTTAAATCGCGTGGCAAAATCGATTTTACGATCTTACTTTAACACGAGATTGATAGAAAAAAAAAAAAAAATACAAAGCTTTGCTGACAGTTCCTCGTCGATGTGTATGTATGCGTCTTGTGTTTAGTCCGCTGCGTATACGATTAAAAAATAAAATCTTCTAACGAAAAAGAAATTAAAAAAAAAATGTAACAATTGCTAGTGCAATATTTGAGACGAAGGAAAAACGTGCGATTAACGAGAATAATCGTCGACGACCAACGCAGAAGAATCCACGCATAATACTTAGTCCACTGAAATATTAAAGTACAATCGAATAACGATAAACAACATGTGTTTCAATTGCAAAAACCTGTAGTTTATTTTTTGAAAAAATTAGTGTTAACTTTCATTGAAGGATAAACACGATTAATGGAGTTAGTACAAAAAATATATAGTCGCTTATTTTTTCTGTTTTAAGCTAATAATATGTACTTTTTTTTAGTGTTTAACTTGTACGCATCTTATTATTAGTATCATTTTTTTCGAATTTTTGTTTCAATAGGTACCACGGGATAAGCACACGTTGCAGCTTCTCAATAGCACGAGACGCCAATTATCAGTCATCGAAAATATTGATATTTCAGGTAAGCTTGAAAATAGATTGAACATTTATAAATATACCATTAATTTTCTTGTCGAAAAAAAATTCTACCACGAATTAATTCTCTAACGCAAGGCAACTGTAGATTGATTGTCCTATGAGACTTTTTTTATCATTAGAAGCGCTGCAAAATAGCGTCGTAGAAAATATTTTCGACAGTTAAATAAATGGCAATGTTATAAAAACATTTATCTTTAATAATTCGGAATTATGGGAAATATGATGCATGTTGCATGAAAAAAGCAGCTGCATTAAAAAGATGTTAGAAAACCCTTAAAAACCACTAGATTCTGGACATGGATTTGTGGATCTCATCTCAAATAATCAATTATACTCTTCAGGTGACGTATTCTTCGATAACTTGAAAATTGGCATTTATCTTGTTACAATATTTGTCAGTGGCTGTGACCGAGAGATATTTTCGTCACGTAATATCGCCAATCGTGACTGGGTGCATCGAAATTTGCGATGAGCGTTTCTTTCCAATTGATTTCCATTATGAGATTTTCAGCTTCGCGCATGTATCGTTCATTGCCGAAAAATTGGCTGTTTGTTATGAAAGCGCCGGTGCGTTGTAATTTATCGTTTCCGAGAGTTTCCAAGCCGCTGCCTCTCAATGCGCCTTTTATATTCGTATTATCAGCGATACTTGAATATTCGGGTAACCAAGTCATCATCGAACTGAGCCACCATTCCCATCCGACGTATCCTTCAGTTGTGTTTATTTTCTTAGCGGGAACAAGCGTGGAATTGCAGCATCCGGAAGAGTGATGGAATTCTTGGGCCAAGTGCTCGGAGATTATTTGTGCATCTTCGACAATCGCTTCAGCCTCGTCGAGTTCATCGTTGGAAGTCGTTTGAGAACCCTAAGTAAAAATAAATTATATGACTGATAAAGATCGATAGAATTTATACAAATTGAATCGTTGTTATTAATTTTCTATAGTAAATTTAATACAAAAATAATATTTTTCATAATAATATTATATATTTTTATTTAGCTAGAGAAAAGAGTAAAAAGAGGCACGCGTATTAAAATAGACCAGGAAATCCAACTAGATTGGAGTAAAATTGACAATTCGGTTTTCTGCAAGGAGTATAAGGATCGAAAACAGAACAGGGGTGCAGAGGAATATTGGGAAAGTAAGGAGATAAAGGGGAAAATAAAAAAAAGAAACCTGGGCAAGATTGAGGTGTGGGAATGTAGGGAAAGATAAGTGCAAAGGGTATAAGGAAACAAAATGTGGAATGTGTGGAAAAGAAGACGAAACGGTGGTGCACATGTTGGAATGCGGAGAAGCGGAGAAAAAATTGAAAGAAAAGTTAGTGGAGGACATGAAAAAATGGAAAGACGGTGCAGAGGGAATGGAGCTCGGCAGTAAAATAATCAATAGTATGAATGGGAAACCAATCGCGGTAATGTGTGATTACGTCGCAGAATTTCAAAAGATAGCGAGGAAACCGGAGACGGAAGACCGATGAGAGAGTTTTTTTGCGTTGTGTTGTATAGAGCCCAAGTGAGCGAGTATTTGGCAATGTATATTTTTGTATGTACATACACATACATGGAAATAAACTACTACTACTATATATTTTTATTTATTTATTATTATTATATGTATATAAAATATATATAGTTTATTAAAAAAATATAAAAATAAAAGCAAAAAAGTAAAAAGTAAAATATATATTATTTATTATTATTATTATTATATAATAATAATATTATATAATAATAATATATATTATTATATAATAATAATATATAATAATAGGTAAACAGATATATATCGAGTTTTGAGCCTCTATAGGATCTCTATAGTTTTTTTTTCTTTTTGTTTTTTTTTCTTCCATCATTGTGTTATTCTTTTTTTTAAATTTTTTATGTTACTTGCTGAATTACTTTATTTTTGCCATTATTGTATGATTTTTGTCAAATTGCTTGTCCCGTTCACCGAACAATAAATAAATAAATAAATAAATAATTATTTATTATTATAAATAATATTATTTATATATTTTAAATAATATTAATTTATAATAATATTATAGGATATGAAAGAAACATATAGGATTTTGATCGTAAATTTTGTGATTGTACTTCGTAAATTCGTAAACCAAAGTCCGTATTTGGAACGATAAGATTTTTTTTTTAAATCGTTTTGTATCATTTATTTTTACCTGGGAGTCGCTGAAATTCGTTGAGGCAACTTGTTGTCTCTGTTGCGTCGTTTGTCGAGGAGCCAGTGAAGTTCCTGGCAATTGGCTGGCCACAAGAACGGAACCCAAAAGAGTGACGACTCCCGCGGCGTAAGTCGCTAAGCAAATGGAGGATATGCTGACAAAAGCGTGAATTATCGCAGCGAGTGGTACGTTGTCCATTAAGCACGTTAATTCAGTGTAGGAAAACCAGCCGCGTTTTTGAGCCTCTTTGTAAGCTATGTCCTTTTCTAGCTTTCGTAATCGCTCCCAAAAATCGTGATTGTGTACAAATATCGCCCAATCCTGAATGGAATTCAGAGAGAGACGTTGAAATTAACATTTTGGAGAATAATATTAATCGGTGGAGACGCTGATATTTACTTACTATTGCGCCTAGAAATTCTTTTTCTAAACGATTTATCTGCCCGATTGTTAGGTCTCCGGATTTTGCCCATTCCATGTTGAAAACTTCGTCGTCCTCGCCCTCGTCGTTCAAAAATTTACTAGCCACCATCTGCAAACATCGTCCAAAAAATTTATAAGCAATTACAGATTTTTAGATTTTTAAATAATATTTAATGTCTCTAAAATGTTGGAAAATATACCAAAATTTGATAAATAATTTTCAGAGTTTTTTTTATAAGGTTCAGAATTTTTGTGGATAAAAAAAGATTGGCTTTAGTACGAATTAAAAATAGGTCTACTTCAATTTTCAATATTTTATTTATGTAGATTGAAGCTTTTAACTGAATTTGCATTTTAGTATATGAGAAAAATGAAAATGTTCATAATTCAAATTTTTTTTTTTTAATGTTGCATTTCCCCCCGTCTGCAGGCATTACGCCTATTCCAGGATTGGCCCGGATCAGTAGCCAGTCCCCCTGGGGGTCTGGTCCGGATCAGTAGCCAGTCCCCCCTGGCTTTATTTTTTATTGAGTTTCTATTGTATTATGTTGGAGTATTTTCGTGCAAATCTGACTTTAAGCCTACTATCCGCAAGGCGAGTGAAAAGGGGACAAGAGAATGTAGCCAAATCAGAGTGCGAGAGAAAAATAAAGTGTTCGCGAAATTAACGCTTCTCGTACACTTCGTCGCGCGTAATATCACGAGACAGTCGAGTATTTCTTAGCCTCAAGAAAAAGACAATTATAGAACATTATATTACATTGTTATTTTTTTTCTTAAGTATAAAACTGTTAATAAAGATTTTTTTTATGCTCAAATTAAAACGAGCTGGTGATAATAGCAATTACAAAAAAAAACTGTTATCTGTAAAAGAAAATTTATTCTCCTTGCTGCCTGAAAAAATCCTATAAAATTAAACGAATTAATTGCAGCGTAAAAATCCCGAGGACTAACAAAGAAATAAGGCATTTAATGACCTTCCGATAAAAATACGTAAAAGCTGGGAAAATAATAACTTTAAGTACCTAATAACTGAATATATGACAATGTAGACGTAGAAGACGTTTCCACTTTTTCTTTCGTTTTTGCCGCCATAACAAAAACAAAAGCATTAAACCGAACCAACACGGAACACAAAATTATTAATTATTTTTCTTTCTGTTATTTTTTTTCTTATTTTATTTTATTTTTATTTTTTATTATTTCATTTCTTTAGACTTAAGTAAGCAAGGATTGCAGTCGCGAACAAGCCCAGACTCGGGCTTATGCGACTCGCATAAGGCGAATGAGAAAAGTACAAAGTATTCGATAAAACTGTAAGCATATTAGACTAAGTAAGAAACAAAAACGTTATGTACATATGCCATGTAAAGCACTCATTCCCTGTGCATCCTCCAATAAATATTAATATCAATATCAATTAATTTACATTAATATATTACAATACATTAGAAACTTAGAAAAAACGCCTCCCGCTCAGCAGTTGGCGCGCAAACCAGTGCACGGCTAAGCGGTCACCCATCCAAGTTATGGCCGCAAATAATGCTGCTTAACTCTGGGGACCGCCGAGTCGCACACCGACCGCGCGTCCACTACTGTCGATGTAATTTCTTGTTTTAATTATATCATTAAATTTAACATTCACCTTCAAATCTAAAAAACATGCAGTGAATTCTAAAAGGTGTTTTATTTTCTCAATAAACATAATTCTTTATTCTTACCAAAGATACTAGAAAGAGTTCAGAAGGTGCAACTCTGTGCAGATACTCGGGATTGCAGTCCTTAAGGCGTTCTAGATAAAGAAGCGCCAGGACCAAAGAACAGGGAGATACACAAGCATTTCTCGATATTCTTCCAGCCTCTTCAACATCGAGTCGCTCTAGCGTTAGGCCGCTCTTCACTTCAGTGAAGAGTTCAGCGGCAAACTCTAAAATAAAGACCATTTATTTCAAATTTTCGGATGTCTCCGAAATTAAAGAAAAATGAAAAAAAATAAATAAATCTTACCAGTTACTGGGAGACTCAGACGATCAGTCATTGGCAATCTTGAGTAATAAAGTGATTTCGTGATTCGGCTAAGAAATTCATCATGATCGCCCATGCTCTGCAATATTGAAAAATTTTTTTTGATATCGTAGAGAAAAAAAAAAAAATACGACCCTCACGATTATCTAATTAACGGCAAGCGGCTCGTTACGAACGTTTGTACTACTTATTTTACGTGTGTATGTATGTATCTATGTTATATATATCTGTATATATACATATATACAACGCGTAGGCATCACATTTAGTCACAGGTTGTTGGCGCGATAAACAGCTGTGGTTTTCTTACCTTTAACTTCGCGGACGATCGTTTGCCCTTGGATATGTTGGTCATTTTCACTTAGGACTCTCGCCTATGACCGAGTGAACGATGTTTACTTCTTTCCTTCACGAAATCACCGCGAAAAATTCAACAATTTCGGCTTAAAAATACGTAATTACTCACGAGTCTGTTGCACGACTGGCTGCAACGCGGTACTCCCGATTAATCCCGAGGATTACTGAGGGATCAACTGAAGTTGGCTACAATTGACGCTTGTCGATTCAGGCTCGCCAATTGTCGATGGATAATTAAATACCCTACAGTGTTTACGTATTTTTAAAGGGCTGCTATTATTTTCAAATAGTTTCTTTTTTTTATGCAAACATTTTTTTTTCTCTATATCTTCATGTTGTTTCGGTTGTAGGAATTTTTTCATAAATTTACCGAGGGATTAACTGAAGTTGGCTACATTTGACGCTTGTCGATGGATAATTAAATATGCTACAGTGTTTACGTATTTTTAAAGGGCTGCTATTGTTTCCAAATAGCTTTTCTTTTTTATTTCATGCAAACATTTTTTTTTCTCTGTATCTTCATGTTGTTTTGGTTGTAGGGATTTTAACATAAAATTACTAAGGGATGAACTGAAGTTGGCTACAATTGATGCTTGTCGATTCAGGCTTGCCAATTGTCGATGGATAATTAAATACCCCACAGTGTTTACGTATTTTTAAAGGGCTGCTATTGTTTCCCAATAGCTCTTCTTTTTTTTCATGCAAACATTTTTTTTCTATATCTTCATATTGTTTCGGTTGTAGAGATTTTTTTCACAAATTTACCGAGGGATGAACTGAAGTTGGCTACAATTGACGCTTGTCGATTCAGGCTCGCCAATTGTCGATGGATAATTAAATACCCTACAGTGTTTACGTATTTTTAAAGGGCTGCTATTATTTTCAAATAGTTTCTTTTTTTTATGCAAACATTTTTTTTTCTCTATATCTTCATGTTGTTTCGGTTGTAGGAATTTTTTCATAAATTTACCGAGGGATTAACTGAAGTTGGCTACATTTGACGCTTGTCGATGGATAATTAAATATGCTACAGTGTTTACGTATTTTTAAAGGGCTGCTATTGTTTCCAAATAGCTTTTCTTTTTTATTTCATGCAAACATTTTTTTTTCTCTGTATCTTCATGTTGTTTTGGTTGTAGGGATTTTAACATAAAATTACTAAGGGATGAACTGAAGTTGGCTACAATTGATGCTTGTCGATTCAGGCTTGCCAATTGTCGATGGATAATTAAATACCCCACAGTGTTTACGTATTTTTAAAGGGCTGCTATTGTTTCCCAATAGCTCTTCTTTTTTTTCATGCAAACATTTTTTTTCTATATCTTCATATTGTTTCGGTTGTAGAGATTTTTTTCACAAATTTACCGAGGGATGAACTGAAGTTGGCTACAATTGATGCTTGTCGATTCAGGCTTGCCAATTGTCGATGGATAATTAAATACCCTACAGTGTTTACGTATTTTTAAAGGGCTGCTATTATTTTCAAATAGTTTCTTTTTTTTATGCAAACATTTTTTTTCTCTATATCTTCATGTTGTTTCGGTTGTAGGAATTTTTTCATAAATTTACCGAGGGATTAACTGAAGTTGGCTACATTTGACGCTTGTCGATGGATAATTAAATATCCTACAGTGTTTGCGTATTTTTAAAGGGCTGCTATTGTTTCCAAATAGCTTTTCTTTTTTATTTCATGCAAACATTTTTTTTCTCTGTATCTTCATGTTGTTTTGGTTGTAGGGATTTTAACATAAAATTACTAAGGGATGAACTGAAGTTGGCTACAATTGATGCTTGTCGATTCAGGCTTGCCAATTGTCGATGGATAATTAAATACCCTACAGTGTTTACGTATTTTTAAAGGGCTGCTATTGTTTCCCAATAGCTCTTCTTTTTTTTCATGCAAACATTTTTTTTTCTATATTTTCATATTGTTTCGGTTGTAGAGATTTTTTTCATAAATTTACCGAGGGATGAACTGAAGTTGGCTACAATTTACGCTTGTCGATTCAGGCTTGCCAATTGTCAATGAATAATTAAATACCCTACAGTGTTTACGTATTTTTAAAGGGCTGCTATTGTTTCCAAATAGCTTTTCTTTTTTTTCATGCAAACATTTTTTTTTCTCTATATCTTCATATTGTTTCGGTTGTAGGGATTTTTTCATAAAATTACTAAGGGATGAACTGAAGTTGGCTACAATTGATGCTTCTCGATACAGGCTTGCCAATTGTCGATGGATAATTAAATACCCTACAGCGTTTGCGTATTTAAAAAAAAAACTGCTATTGCTTCCGAATAGTTATTTTTTTTTCATGGAAACATTTTTTTTCGCTCTATATTTTCGGCAGAGATTTCCATTTAATGGGTTTTAAAAATTTTCTTAAATTAAGTGGTCACTTCAACTTTAGTAAAATAATACATCGACCAAAATTCTCCTCATTTTAATACATTTTTTATTCTCGTAAATCCATTTTCGTGTATCGTAAAATTATTTTCATTTCTTCTACATTTGTCGATAAAATGTTGGCAAAACTGCTGACAGGATGAATCCAATAATCGAATTATATCGTAATCGAAGGGTCAGCTTCGAGACTGACCGCGTCGACCAAAAGAGTGGGGGTAAAAATACTCTTAATAATTAATGATACACCTCGTCGAAGCAGTTGCCAAGACATTGAATGCCACAAACATAAAGTGTAGTCTAACAATCGAACAAAAAAAAAATAAAAATCACCTCGTCCACTCCCATAATTTATTGCAACAATTAAAACAACCGGTGTTGTGGGTGTGTGTGCATATATATACATATACAAACACACACACACATATTCTCGATTACAGTATCGTGACGAAATCAATCGATCTGCGATCCGCGACTAATTTCACGAAGGTTATTTGACATTTGTGTCAAGAGAGAGAAGAAAAAAGAAAAAAAAAAAAAGACAGTGAAACCATAACCGATGTTGCCGTTCGCGTATCGTCTTTAGAACAACATCGTTTCGATATATATTCTCGTAGCGTTGCACTAATTATTGATAAAGGGTGGAGATTGAAACACCCGACGACGACGACGACGATCGTTTTTTTTTTGTTGTTTTTTGTGACTTAAGGTGTGCGACAAAGCGGCGAGTTTCTCTTCAGTCGCGAGTACACCTAATAATAAACTCGTAAGCTCCGCTGGTCACAAAACCCTTTATTTCGTCTTTACTCACGTCGATGTGCTAGATATAAATTAAACAAACGAAAATGAAGTGTCAGTGATGCGTTTAAAGGGAAAGAACAACACCAAATCTTTTCACAGTGTCTATAAGGTGCTGTCCCGTATATGTCGTGAGTATACAAACAATTTGTCATCATTCCAACATTCTAACATCCTTAAGACTCTTTCCGAGAGCTTTTGTTTTTTTTTTCCTTTGTTCGAGAGCTGTCAAAATAACTTCAAAGACTCGAACTTTCAATCCAATTGTGAGGTTATGTTATAAAAAATGTTCTATTGCAAACAGATTGACGAGATTTTCGATTTTTTAAATAGAATCTAGGAATTTGGGTGAAAATCGTTAAGAATCATCATTATTTGCTTATAGTTAAAGAATTTCAGGTATTCCTAGACTAATTTTGGAAATCTTTGGACTCGCTTCATTCTGATTTATCCCACGATTTTTAATATTAATGTATAAATCATTTTTTTTCGATATTTTAGACATTTTTGGGTAATCTGACATAAAAACGGGGGGAAAAAAAATTTCATGAAAACAGCTGACAAAATTAACGCAAATCACTATATATATACCTACATAACAGTGTTTATTATTATTATTATTATCGTTCTATTTTTATATTTTATATTTGATATGCAAGTCTTTAAATTTTGTAAAATGATAATAATAATAATGAACATTTTAATTATAAAAAAAAGTCTAAATTGTAACCGAATCTAATCAATCTATCAACTAGTCAACTTTTACCATTTAAATAATAACAATATTAACGCTAATAGTGTGAAATATTAATTCTCTTGTATCCTTACACAAAAAAACAACAAAGATTTATTATGTTAAACTATGTAAAATTGCAAAAAGGTTTTTTTTCCTATCTACCGATAAATAAATAAATAGATTTATATATAAATCTATATATATTTTATTATATATAAGTGTTTATATATAAATATCATATTATTATTATTATATATTATTATTATCATATATAAGTATTTATATATAAATATCATAAAAAGGACTATAGTTACTTAAAAGACGGAAAAAACAAGTAGAGCGCAAACCCAAAAAAACATCATAGTACCGCATAGACGAAAAGAAGCTGGAAGAAGATGTTACGATTACATAGCACCAAAAATATATAACGAACTACCTAAAATATTGAAAAGAAAGCTCACCGCAAGTAATATTGACAATACAGCCGGAGATACAATCATAAAATAAAAACTTAAGAAATGGATCGTAGACGAGGGCTCGAAAATTATAAATAGAATCGCGTTGTTTGATTAAAATAAATATATTAACTACACATGCAATAAATCACGATCATGAAATCCTCGCAGGCCGAAGGTGGCATGGATATTTACATATATGCTATAATATTTACATTTAGATATATATTTGATATATTTGTATACTAAACATGTGTTTTTTTTTAAATTTATTTATCTATTTATTTTATCTATATTTTACCCTCTTGTTATTATTTTTGTCAAAACCACACTGTACGCACACCAATGAGCACACTATAGAGCCTATTGTAGATGCGTTCAGTATAAACAAGGTTATTTATTTATATGAATAAATTTGAAAATTTCAAATTTGAAAATATCTTTACCCATAGTCTTATTTTTTTATTGCCAACAAATCTGAAGTCCAACCATTTTAATTAATTTTAATTTTGAATATGGATTTTTTTTGATATATTAAAAACATTCAAATTGCTGTAACGTCACAGCATTGGGCCATCCCATGAAAAAAAAAATACTCAAAATTCGGCGATCACTTAAAGATTCCGAGACAATTTGTCCGATGAAAAAATCTGAAGTCCAACCATAAAAGAAAATAATTTTGTTGTTTCTTCCATAAAATGTGACCTGAAATTAAGCAATTAATTTTGAATATATTTTTTTCTTGTTGGCCATTAAAAAAATGCACATTTTCGTCTTTTAATGATTTCGATACGATCAATAGTTTCTGAGATATTACAGATTAAATGAAAAACGATAAAAAACAAAAAAATTTGCATATTCCGGTCAACTATTTTTTTAGAATTTTTAAATTTGGTCCATCAATAGACACTGCTGAACCTGATTTTTAGATGAAATTTGAGATTTTTTTTTTTTTTTTTGGGGTGGCGAAAGTCCCGTGGAATCCCCCATATAAATAATACTTTTTCTATTCGCAAGCATAGGCTGTAAGGCCGAGGGTTTTTTTTAGAATGAACAGATATTCGAATTGTAGGAGCTGTGGACAAAGGGCACCTCGATGGTTTCATGGCTGATGGCGCGGTGCCTCCACAAAAGAGCGGACACAATTCGCAGACCATGGGATTCGCGACACAGCCCATGCGTCAGGCTTCGGATGTCTCGAGTACGGTGTACGCCGTAGGCCAATACGCTCCAAAAGTCCTGAGGAATCTGAATGCTCAGCGTTTGAAGAATCAGTTCAGCGACGTCGGTCTCGTGGCTGGCGACAGTATAATAAGAGCGCACAGATCTGTTCTGGCTGCTGGTAGCGCTTATTTCAATGCTATGTTCACCGGTGGTCTCGTCGAGGAACAACAGGAACTCGTGGAGATTCATTCCGTCGCTGCTAACATACTCTCCATTCTCGTTGACTTTATCTACACCGGTAATGTCGATATCACTCAGGACAATGTTCAGGAGCTTTTTGCCGCCGCTGATATGCTCGAACTCGACGAAGTCGTCTCGGGATGTATAGCTTATCTCTGTCAGCAATTACACTACTCCAATGCACTTGGAATTTATAGGTAAATTATCTATTACACACAATTTACTGTCGATCATTCGGTATATTTTTTTACAGAATTTTATTCATATAATATTAATATAAAAATTTTTTTTTAATTATTTAATTTATTTAATTTAATTATAAGTGTTTTACTATAAGTGTTAATTATTCATACTATGTAGTAGAAAGTATTCTAAGTTAAAAATTGTAAAATCAAAAAAAATAATAATAATAATAATAATTTTTTATAAGGAAAATGTTAAGAAAAAGGTTATAATTGAAATATGTTAAGGAGAAATCCGTATAAATAAACAAAAAATAAACAAAAAAATAATTTTTAAAATTAATCCATAAGAATGAATGACATATATATTCATATTAAAAAAATATAATAAAAATGAAAATTATCATTATTAAAAGTAATCCAGAAGAATGAATGACATATATATTTATATTAAAAAAATATATATAATAAAAATGAAAATTATAATTATTAAAATTAATCCGGAAGAATGAATTACATATATATTCCCAAGCAAAGTTTAATTGGATTAGAATTTAAGTAGGACGTTGATTTAATGGACAATTCGGGACCGGAAGTTCGTAGAATTGAGGGTCCCCAAGCCCTTATAATGTGGAAGATATATTCTCCATTATATAAGGCCTAAGTGATGGTGAAATAATCAGATTGCCTGTAAAATTAAGATCAGAGTTAACTTTACAACTAAACAAAATTTAAAAAAAAATCATCGTTTTCGTTCCTAAGAATATCGATTTTTAACAATAATAGAATAGAATAAATTAACAATATATTAAATTTGAAAATAAATTGTTTCAAATTTTTCGATGTTTCTCATTGAATGATAATTACACATATAATATTATAATTGTATCGAAAAATTCGTATTTGTTTAATTAATATGTGTAATCTGTATTTCCATAGATTTGCGGAAGCACACAACAGACTAGATCTACTGGAGACTGCCCTACGCTTTATCGAAGTCAATTTTCCTCAAGTGTCGCAGGAGGAAGAGTTCCTTGATTTGCCAAAGGAATATCTCGTTCATTTTCTCGGTAGCGAGTACATACACATCGACACTGAATTTCAGGTATTACGTCAGTAATTTTCCTTTCCTTATAAGCTCTTTCCTTACACTGTTAAAAATATTTTGAAAATTAATATATGTATTGGAAGTTCTTTTCCAGATACAGTATATTAAATTTCATTTAATGTACAAATATGTCGTAAAATTCCAGTAATTATATTATAAACACAAGTTTTATGAAGTACTTAGTATACTGTATATTAATTTTACAACAATTTTTTTGTATATTAATTAACATTTGTATATTAAATTTAATATACGCGTATCCGCAAAAAAACTTCTAATACTTTATATTAATTTTCATGCAAAAATTTTGTACACTGTAAAAAAATCTACTTGAAATTTAATGTTAAATGTTGGAAGTTTTTATACATAAACTGGTATATTAAATTTAGTAGGCAAGTGTAATGTAAAATTAATGTATGGTGCAGCAAATTCAATGATTTACTTTAATTTTATAGTAAACGTACCTAAATTTTAATAATTTGCTTTAATTTTATCGCAAAAGTGCTTTAAATTTATACTACAATTCTACATTAAATTTAGATGGCAAGCATAAAAGCTTCCAGTGTTTTCTAACAGTGTATGTTTTTCTCCTCTGAAAACTCCTGCAAAAAAGAAGCTCCATTGTAATATAAAAAAAAAATAATATCGACAGTCAGTAATAAAATCGTTACTTAATTTCTGGGTTTTAAGGTCTTCCAAGCAGCGTACAACTGGATCGTTCACGACATTCCAGCTCGTCGCTGCTACGTATTCGAGATACTCGGTCACATAAGGCTCCGCCTTTGTTCCCTCGCTCGTCTCGATAATGTTATACTCGAATGCAAAGACGCGAGTCTCATCGTTGCGCTACGTTCTATACAAAAAGATTTAGTCTCGAACAAGGGATGTTTAGTTCCGTTGCGAGCTCAACCCCGACTATGCGCCAAAAAGAATATTCTCGTTATCGGTGGCTCGAAGCGCGAACATACCGCCGACAGTTGGGCAAAGGATCCCGAAAGTACTTACGAGACTATCGAAAAATACGACACGTTCACTGGGTAAATAAATTCCTCTTAACTTCACGTATTTATTTTTTATCAAATTTATAATATGATGCAAGAAAAAAACATCGAACTTTACATACACGTTTATTTTTAAAAATTGATTACAATATTCACTAAAATAACACAAAAAAGTTAATATTATTTGATTAATATATCAAAAATGGTTCACTAATATTTACAAAATATGTTTTGCCCGCTCACTAAATTGTATTCAGGTTATCAAATTTAACGTTTTAATAAACCGTTTTTAGTTGAATTACATTAGGCATGAAACAATTTTGTTTTTCTTCAATGGGATGAGAGTTTCACAGTTTAATGGGTGAATTTATGATTGAGGACATTTTTTTAAAATCGATTTTATAATATCCACAAACATAGCACGAAAAATTTAACATTATATGACTAATATATCAAAAATATTTTACTAATATTTACAAAATATTTTTTGCACGCTCACTAAATTACATTAAGATTATCAAATTTAACGTTTTAATAAACAGTTTTTAGTTGAATTATATTAGGCATGAATTCATTTTGTTTTTCTTCAATGGGACGAGAATTTCACAGTTTAATGGGTGAATTTATAATTGAGAACATTTTTTTTTAAATCGATTTTATAATATCCACAAACATAGCACGAAAAATTTAATATTATATGACTAATATATCAAAAATATTTTACTAATATTTACAAAATATTTTTTGCCCGCTCACTAAATTACATTAAGATTATCAAATTTAATGTTTTAATAAACAGTTTTTAGTTGAATTACATTAGGCATGAATTAATATTGTTTTTCTTCAATGGGACGAGAGTTTCACAGTTTAATGGTTATAATTTTATGATTGTGGACTTTTTTTTTCAGCGAATGGAGCGAAGTAGCGCCAATAGGAATCGGCCGAATTCTTCCCGGCGTCGCTTTGTTAGATGGAAAAGTTTACGTGGTCGGCGGTGAATTAGAATCCTGCATAATGGCGAACGGCGAATGTTATGATCCGCGGGATAACGCATGGACATCGATAGCCTGTATGGTCGAACCTAGATGCGAATTTGGTCTTTGCGCTCTCGATAATAGTCTCTACGCTTTTGGTGGATGGGTTGGCGAGGATATTGGTGGTTCTATCGAAACTTACGATCCTCTGTCCAATTCCTGGACTGTACACGGGGAATTACCGGAGCCCCGGTTCAGCATGGGCGCCGTGGCTTACGAAGGTACAAAAATATATGTATATATTCATTAAATTGAAAAAAAAAAACAAGGTATGAATCTGACTTTTGTAAAATTTACGATATTTTGCTAAACAGTTTATTCTGTTTTTTTTTTTTCGCTCACTTAATGATTATATTGCGCTGATTGATTCTTTGTAATTATATGTTTGTTTTTTCTTTTTTTGTTATATGTATGATTTACATGTGTTTTTAATATATACTTTGGCCGACTTATTCGTCATTATATTCTATTGTATTTTCAAGGGCTTGTCCCGTCCAATGTCAAAAATAAATAAATAAATAAGGTACATTTAATGTTGCTTCGGATTGAATTTGGCCGAAATCGGTAAAGCTATTCGGATTTTATGGATTTTTTTTTTTTTAAATTTACATTATTGCATTAAGGGGAGGGAGTCAGGTAAAAAAAAATTGATTTTGGAGATTCAATATCATCCAAATCCTATTGCATATAAAAATGCCCAATACACTATATCGTTGGTGTTCGATGAAAGAATTTTTTACTGTCGTCTGACTTGCATATGCTTTTCAATATTATCTTAAGCAAAGTTCTTAGGTTTTCCATTCTGAGCATGATTCAGATCAAACTACTAGGCAGATTGGAATCATTGACATCTTATTTTCTTTTTCATGAAAAGATATACCGGCTAAATGGAGCAAATTATTTTTTTTTCATTCTGAAAGCAAAGTTAATCACTGATTTAGAAAATAGCATAAAATTTATTTATTAATAATTATGTTACTTAAAAAATATTACATTTTATTAATATTTGCTCCATTTAGTCGGTGTAACTGTTCATGAAGAAGAAAATGAGACGTCAACCATTCCATTGTGCCTAGTAGTTTGATCTGAATCATGCGCAAAATGGAAAACCTAAGATCTTTGCTTAAGATAATATTTAAAAGCATATGCAAGTTAGACAACAGTAAAAAATCCTTTAATCGAGTACCAACAATATAGTGCATTGGGCATTTTTATATGAAATAGGATTTGGATGATATTGAATTTCCAAAATCAATTTTTTTGACCTGACTCCTTCCCCTTAATTTTTGCAACACATGAACTAGTGAGCCCAAATTTTGCACGTAAATGGAATAATATTTAGTGATGCTAAATGCATAATTTAGTGGAGATCTATAGAAGGGTTTGGATTTTGTAGGATTTTTAATTTATCGTTATTATTTCTTGACGACCAAAATTTCTCTAAGCTTAAGTTTTTTAAAATTTCGTTACAAACATCCTCATTATTTGTAACTTTTTACAAATCTTCCTCAATGAAGAAGTCAAAATTGATATCCTCATAGAGGAATATTTGTAACAAGTTAATAATAATTAGGACAAATTACAAACAAATCAAATGACGAATTTCTTTTTAGAGAAATCTTTTTATTCTCAATAGCGAATATCTATGAAAAATTGTTATCCTCTTATATTTTTATTATGTGTTATATATTTCGATATCTGTTTTTTTCAGTTGCCATAAAAATTCTTATTTTACTCGCACATATTCTCTTAAACTTTCATATTATTATAGTTTATATGTTTATCATTTGTTTGAGTGATGAGCTCCTTATTCCCGCATCTTGTACATTTACCGACGGGCAGTATGTTGCCTTCTGAAAAAATGCACAGCGCAAATGACGATCTTTTATTTAAATAAATATCATATCATAGTTAAGTTTCTATGTTTTTTTCTATCAACTCTTGACTTAATTATAATTGGTATTTTGTCAGGATTGATTTACGTAGTTGGTGGTTGTACCCACCATAGCAGACATCGACAGGACGTAATGAGTTACAATCCTGTAACCGGAGAATGGACAATTCTCGCACCGATGCTCACACCTCGTTCGCAAATGGGAATTACAATCCTCGACGGTTATATATACGTCGTTGGTGGTACGAATAAGAATCAGGAAGTTCTCACGTCCGTGGAAAGATATTCTTTCGAAAAGGTGAGAACTAATTTCGCAAATTGGCAATTTCATGTTTTTTTTAATACATTCACTCTTAATAATACGAATAAATTCTGTTAAAATACAAAGGTAACATAAAGAATTTTTTAGCATAGTGTGCGTAAAATTCGTTTTTACACACCCATATGAGTGCGTAAAATGCAACTTCATGAAACAGTGTGCGTAAAATAAAAAAATTATTTTTACTTTTCTTTACCACGTTTTTAACGTTTTAAAACGCCACGGTGGTTGGAAGTCGGGACAAACCGCGGAAGGTTATATCGAAGATTCGACGGGTAACAAAAGAAGAATTTCAATGCGAATCGCGGACGCTATTAATGATGAAGATAATGCTCCAGCTTCCAAAAAAGTGAAAACTACCATAACAGTTACAAAAAAAGAAATAGTTCGTGAAATGTAACTCAGAAATACAAATCAGAAATTCAGTATTATTGAGCGCATTTTCTCTGTGATGTTATATGTTATATGCAATAATTAATAATTATATTACCAAATAAAGTAATTATAATTATAAACAAAGTTTACTCACAATTAAACACGTTCTGTCTTTTTTGCGAATGCATAATAAATCTATTTCTGTCTTCAGTGGGGGGGCTTCGCCCCTGGACCCCAGCAGGGGCTTCACCCCTGCACCCGACCAGGGCTTCGCCCCTGGACCCCAGCAGGGGCTTCACCCCTGGACCCCCGCGTTGTATTCCCCTAAACACAATGCGAATTTTACGCACGTCATGCTAAAAAATATCGTATGCGACTCGGGCGTACGTTTTACCCACTCACGTGATCGCGCTGCTCGTGTGTAAAATCGCATTTTACGCCCTTGTTGCATAATATACTATTAGTAAATAATCTCGTGTTGTTTTTTAACAGAACAAATGGACGGCAGTGGCGCCCATGAATATGGGACGTTCTTATCCAGCAGTTGCAGCTGCCGATGGTCGTCTCTACGTAATAGGCGGCGATCAATCGCAGGAAATAAATTTCTATCGCACGCAGATTACGATATCAACGGTAGAGTGTTACGATCCAAACTCTAATAAGTGGCAGGAGTGCGCGTCTTTGCCAACGAGCCGAGGCGAAGCTGCGGCGATAGTCGCACCTTTCTGATCACGATTTACTCACAATAATCCCGTAACTTTACTATCATTTCTATCTGTTAATCATCGACGTTTGTTCCTTTCGTACTATCGTCTCGTCCCGTCGTAGTCACGATGTAAAAAGAATTCGCGACAAAAATCACGCTTTTATCAGACTCTTTAAAAAAAACATACTTCGAGACGAGATAATCCATTTTTTAATCCACTTTTTTCGATTTTTTCGATGTCTGCTCCGCTAAACGAACGGAGATATTAGAATGATTTTATTTCATTCGTTTTTTTTTATAAACGCGACGCGAATTGATTTTAGATAATTATTTTGGCGCGACGCTTTTATTTAAATTCTTTATATTATTTTTTTTTCGCGTACTTTTTTGACACAACATTTACAATGAATTATTAATTGACGGTGTTGAGTGTTTAAAAACTGACTTATTACTCATTTACCAAAGTCGTCCAGGAACTGTTTAACGTTTAAGTATATAAACTATATATGATATATGTATATATATATACATCTATATATATATATGTATATATCAATTGTTCGAGGACGTTCTAAGATGGAGGAGAAATTCGCAAATCGCCTGGTAAATCTAAAAGTAAAACGAAGAAAAAAAAAAACGAGAAAAAATAAATAATAAAATAAAAATAAACTAACACATGACATTTGTTACTCGCAATAATATTACGATTGAAATAGCTGCATAATATATTTTTAATCGCGCTTCGCGAATTAAAACTCTCCGATCTTCGTGTATCCTCGGAGTTCGCCAGATAAGGCGATGATATAAGAAAATAATGAATTATTGTTGAGGGAAATGTGGAAGTGTCGAATATTTCACGATGTCAACAATTTTCCGCGGATATTGTCGTGCGTATCTCGTCTGTGAGATGTTCAAGGCCTTTGAAGATATCGACTGTCGTCGCTCATTGTTGTATCTCGTTTGTGTTCTCGCGAATTAAGTCATATCGTCGACAAGCATGCGTTTTTTCTTCGTTTAAAAAAAAGTTAAAGAAAAAACACGACGAAGCCAGCGAAGAGAGAGACGACGAACGCTTCGTTATTTACATATGGGGAATTCCAGCTGATTTTTTCAGACCCAAGTTTTGTCAACAATTTTTTATCAACAATAATCTGGAAAAAGAAAAGAACTACTTTTTTCAATTTGCGCTACGATTAATATTTTCGACAGACAAATTTTTGTAAATATTTGAATTTTTCGGTATCTATACTTTTTTAATCGTTAATATCTTGGAAATTAATAGTCCTATCGAAAAATGGCCAGGATAAAAAAGAAATTCGTTATACGAAGTTAAGGTAGTTCTGTCGGTACGCTGGAGTCATAAATCTCAGAGTCTATATGACATTAAAAAATAATCATACGCATCACTTTGACTGCCTCAATAATAATATTAAAAAATAATCGAGAATTCTTCGAAATCGTCGTAATAAAATAAAAACGATTATTTGTAAATAGTTGATATGTTTAGTGCGGATTTGACTTCATTTTTTATTAAATTAAACATTATTTCGGTGACTTCACCTTTTTTCAATGAGGTTTAAGATTTCTGCATATTCAAAATAAAACTTTGGCAAGCTATATCTTTCAAATTACGATATCAAGAAAAAAACTAAAAAGTAGAAAATGTTCGTTTTCGTATTCTCTGGTGGTCGATTTAAAATTTTTTTTTTAAGTCCAAAATTAAGGGAGTTGTTCTTGATTTAGTACTTTGGCAAGCTATATCTTTCGAACTACAATATCGAGAAAAAAACTAAAAAGTAGAAAATGTTCGTTTTTGTATTCTCTGATGGACAATTTTTTTATTTCTTTTTAAGTCCAGAATTAAGGAAGTTGTTTTTGATTTAGTATTTTGGCAAGCTACAACTCTTAAAAGCTCAGCGGAAAAAACTGAATAGTAGTAAATGTTCATTGTCGTATTCTCTAACAGACGATTACATTTTTTTTGTCCAAAATTAAGGTCGTCCATCAGAGAATACGAAGACAAACATTTACTACGTTTCACTTTTTTTCTCGATATCATAGTTCGAAAGATAACTTGCCAAAGTACTAAATCAAGAACAACTCCCTTAATTTTGGACTTAAAAAAAAAAAATTTAAATCGTCCATCAGAGAATACGAAGACAAACATTTACTACGTTTCAGTTTTTTTCTCGATATCATAGTTCGAAAGATATAGCTTGCCAAAGTACTAAATCAAGATCAACTCCCTTAATTTTGGACTTAAAAAAAAAATTTTAAATCGTCCATCAGAGAATACGAAGACAAACATTTACTACGCTTCACTTTTTTTCTCGATATCATAGCTCGAAAGATATGGCTTGCCAAAGTACTAAATCAAGAACAACTCCCTTAATTTTATATTTAAAAAAAAATGAAAAAATCGTCCATCAGAGAATACGAAAACGAACATTTTCTACTTTTTAGTTTTTTTCTTGATATCGTAATTCGAAAGATATAGCTTGTCAAAATTTTATTATGAATATGCAGAAATCTTAAAACTCACCTTTTTTCATGATGCATCAATTCCTGAATTATTTGCGAATCTGTAGTACTTTTTATTTTTTCTCTATCTTTGATCTAAGTATGTTAATTTTCGATTTAAAGATCAATTTTTCCAGCTCTCCCGTGAGCGCCGTGTAAAAAGATCGATTTTCAAGTTTTAATTGTTCATTCAAATACTCGGTAAAAGCCTTCAAGATTTTGTGCAAGTAAAATTAATGAATAGCTAAATTACAACATGTCAAAAATTCATGCATGTGAGTTTGGATTGCCTTAACGACAAAACTACCTTAAACAGCAAAATATCATTTTGCAAAAAAAAAAAAAATGTCAATTTCAATAATTTTAGCTGGAATTAAATTCTAGCTGGAATTCCCCATATATTATCCATCGCAAGGGGCATTCGACGGAAAATCGCAACAACTCAAGGAATTGCACTGATGCTACAACACATAACGTACGGATTTATTATGATATTATATTAAATTGATATAAATGAGGAAAGATTGCGGTAGATTAGAAAAAAAAACGCTTTTCCGAAAGACAACAATGCTTAAAAATCGAATTCGCTGCCGCTGCTTCAACTCGTCTGTCCGTCTAGCCACTTTTATACAGAGAGAATGCTACTGCAAAAATAATTAACGAAATAGCGAGGAATAGAGTAGTTTGAGTGAAAAAAAATGAAATATTAAGGAATTATTATCAATACCATAAACGAATTAATTAATTCACGGAGGATTGCGTTCGGCCGATCGAGATGCCCCCACACCCCCGTCACTTCGATAATTGTATCATAATTGATTGATAATTTATAAACTAATTATTGTATCTACGATTAAAAGAGAGAAAAACAACAAAAAAAAATTATATGAACAACAAAAACGAAATGAAATGCACGTTTTACACAATAAATAAATCGTATTGAAACTCTGTCACGTATGCAGTGTATAATAAAACTGGGCGAGGAAGGAATTTCTCGTTTGGAAAGCAAATTACACATAAATATTGTACAGCTTGGCAATTTATTTATTTTAATTTGTTTGAATAATTAGAAAATAAGATTTATCTGTTATTCGACGTGAGTTTAGCGGGAAGATCGATATTTTCATGGGAAAATTCGTCACACACTTGAGTTAATGTCGGAGGATTAATTTTCTAGTTTACGAGAGGAGGATTGAAGGTTTTTTCGTTGGGCGAATAGAATTCAACATTTTCGACGCTTCGAGGACAAACTTCGTGGGTGAGTAATTGTATCTTTATTGATGTCACGTATTCGTCAAATTATGGTCATTTTTTGCAGATATTTGACGCATTTTGGTGAGTAATGAGGACCAACAATCGCGAAGCTTTTGCAAATAGGATTCCTCGAGTTTTGGAAGTATCGTATTGAGCCGGGCGATCTATTCGCGTTTTTTAAAAACTTTATCGCTGATTTGACTAGCGCGAAACACAAATAGACTCCTTAAGGTAGTTCTGTCAGAACGCCGGAGTCATAAATCTCAGAGTTTATATAACATTAAAAAAGAATCATACGCATCACTTTGACTGCTTCAATAATAATATTTTAAAAAAAATCGAGAATTCTTCGAAATCGTCGTAATCAAATAAAAACGATTATTTGTAAATAGTTGATATTTTTAGTGCGGATTTGACTTCATTTTTACGATAATTACGTTAGGAAACGTCATTTGACCCGGTATCGTGCACTTTGACCTTGTTTCAATTAAACATTATTCCGGTGACTTCACCTTTTTTCATGATGCATCAATTCCTGAATTATTTGCGAATTCGTAGTACTTTTTATTTTTTCTCTATCTTTGATCCAAGTATGTTAATTTTCGATTTAAAGATCAATTTTACCAGCTCTCCCATAAGCGCCGTGTAAAAAGATCGATTTTCAAGTTTTAATTGTTCATTCAAATACTCGGTAAAAGCCTTCAAGATTTTGTGCAAGTTAAATTAAATAGCTAAATTACAACATGTTAAAAATTCATGCATATGAGTTTCGATTGCCTTCACGACAGAACTACCTTAAGGAGGTTCATAAAAAAAATCAAATCTAAGATAAAATTGTAAAAAAAAATCGTATAACAGCTGTAATGATAACGGACACGTACGCAAAATTTTTAAGGGATTCACCGTGTAGTTTCCGAGATATTAAATAACAAAGTTGCGACTATTTACATATAAAGAAAAGAAAAGTGTGTCGAATATTGAACTTTTTACGTCTTTGCAAGAGCTAAATCCAAGATAGAATAATCAAAAAAATATGCAGACGTCCGGAAAAGTATTCTGAATAGGGCACGAGCTTGAAATTTGAAGTTGATTTTTTTGCCTCTACGCTTAAGGTAGTTCTGTCAGTACGCCGGAGTCATAAATCTCAGAGTTTATATAACATTAAAAAAGAATCATACGCATCACTTTGACAGCCTCAATAATAATATAAAAAAATAATCGAGAATTCTTCGAAATCGTCGTAATCAAATAAAAACGATTATTTGTAAATAGTTGATATGTTTAGTGCGGATTTGACTTCATTTTTACGATAATTAGGTTAGGAAACGTCATTTGACCCGGTATCGTGCACTTTGACCTTGTTTCAATTAAACATTATTCCGGTGACTTCACCTTTTTTCATGATGCATCAATTCCTGAATTATTTGCGAATCCGTAGTACTTTTTATTTTTTCTCTATCTTTGATCTAAGTATGTTAATTTTCGATTTAAAGATCAATTTTTCCAGCTCTCCCATAAGCGCCGTGTAAAAAGATCGATTTTCAAGTTTTAAGTGTTCATTCAAATACTCGGTAAAGGCCTTCAAGATTTTGTGCAAGCAAAATTGAATAGCTAAATTACAATATGTCAAAAATTCATGCATATGAGTTTAGATTGCCTTCACGACAGAACTACCTTAATTCAAACATTTTTTTCACATATCTTAACCGGAAGTATATCGTCGACACTACGCAATTCGTTTCCCGCCTAATTTAACCATCAAACCGAATTACTACGTGATACAACGCGAAAACCCGCCAAATCTACCTTAAACAATTGTGCCGGCTAAAAACACTCTTATTTATTAAGTAAAAATTGTATATTTACCCGAATTAATGTTATTCATCACTCACTAAGGCTAATAATAACTAAAAAACGTCTTCAGCGTGTGTAATTCCCTCCAATTCCCATAACGTATCATAGAATATAATTTTTTTGGGTTAACTTCGTTTGTTTACCTTTGCTTTTTGAAAAAGATACAAAATTGCACGAAAATGAGTTTGTGGGTGGATAAATATCGTCCTACGAGTCTCAGCAAACTCGATTATCACGTCGAGCAAGCAGAAAATCTCAAGAACATGGTTAGTCATTTATTTACAATTTTTTATTTTTCATTTTGTCTTTTTCTTAATTATTTTTGTTATTGTTGATCGCAGGTCCAAAAAGGCGATTTTCCACATCTTCTGGTTCACGGACCACCAGGTGCTGGCAAGAGAACCAGAATTATGAGCATAATACGAGAATTATATGGCAGCGGAGCTGATAGATTGAGAATGGAAAGCATGCACTTCGAAGTAAGAAAACTTTGATTTTTATGCCCAATTTTTGAAAGCCTGCAGTGTCTTATTTATGAATTATTTGTATTACAGACACCGTCAAAAAAGAAACTTGAAATTATGACGATAAGCAGCAATTATCATATCGAAGTAAATCCTAGCGATGTTGGAATTTATGATAGAGTCGTTGTGATGGATCTTGTTAAAACTACAGCTTCTACCTATCAAATTGATCCCAGCGGACAGAGAGAATTTAAAGGTGAGAATTTGGTTTAAAAAAAAATATAGATAGTCAGGTAAAAATTAGTGATATTCAATGATTAATGTTCATATCTTATATTTATTTACAGCACAAAAATGTGTTTGATGATGAGGATTTTTTACATTTTTTATTCAATGATTAATGTTCATATCTTATATTTATTTACAGCAAAAAAATGTGTTTGATGATGAGGATTTTTTACATTTTTTATTCAATGATTAATGTTCATATCTTATATTTATTTACAGCAAAAAAATGTGTTTGATGATGAGGATTAAAATTTTTTTTTTTTTCAGTCGTTCTACTCACGAATGTCGACCAGTTGACAAAAGAC
Source organism: Ephialtes manifestator (assembly GCA_963970395.1). Taxonomy (NCBI): domain Eukaryota; kingdom Metazoa; phylum Arthropoda; class Insecta; order Hymenoptera; family Ichneumonidae; genus Ephialtes; species Ephialtes manifestator. Next base: position 29,925,281 of record OZ019979.1, read on the forward strand.
GCGCAACATGCGCTTCGTCGAACGATGGAAAAATACGTTACGACCTGCAGACTCATTCTTTGCGCAAATTCGACGTCCAGAGTATTGCCCGCTATACGCTCGCGTTGTTTGGGAATTCGCGTGCCGGCACCGACTGTTCCCGAGATCAAAAGCATCCTGCATAATATATCCAAACGCGAGTGTCTCTCATTGCCCGACGAATTCGCAAATAAAATCGCTTTGCAGAGCGGAAGAAATCTACGCCGAGCTATTCTCATGCTGGAGGCCTGCAAAGTTGAGCAGTTAGTAAATCACTGTCTTTATAAAAGTATCTGCCAAATATTCATTTAAAAAAGGTTGTAAATTCGAGCCTTGCACATCCTTTTTTTAATTAAACGAACGCTCGAATATTCTAAAAACCATTTTAGATTAAATAATTCTTAAATTAAGAACTAAAAAATTCTTGAATTAAGAATTACAAAATTCTTAAATTAAGAATTTAAAAATTCTTAAATCAATAATTAAATAATTCTTACATTAAGAATTAAAAAATTCTTAAATTAAGAATTAAAAAATTCTTAAATTAAGAACTAAAAAATTTTTAACTGAAGAATTAAAAAATTCTTAACTTAAGAATTAAAATTCTCAATACAAGAATTTTTGAATTCTTAAATTATTCAAAAATTCTTAAATTAAGAATTCAAAAATTCTTAAATTAGTTTGTGAAAAAAATAGCAGTTGTCTTATAGATATATTGCTGAATAATTTCGATTTTATTAGATATCCTTTCACTGCGGATCAGAAGATCACCGAACCGGACTGGCAAGTTTTCATTCGAAAAACGGCTAGCATGATGGTAGCCGCTCAAAGCCCAGCGAAACTTCTCGACATTCGCGGCCGACTTTACGAACTGCTGACCCACGCAATTCCCTGCGATCTTATATTCAAGGGACTCCTTCAGGAGGCTGTTAAACTTTGCGATTTGGAGCTAAAGACGAAAGTAACGAATATGGCCGCAGACTACGAGCATCGAATGCATCGGGGATCCAAAGCCATTTTTCATCTCGAAGCTTTTGTTGCGCGTTTCATGCTTATGTACCAAAACTTTATGAACTGCGTCAAGGATGATGGAATGGCAGACGACGATTGCACGTGGGAGGAATTTTAGCCATAAGCTTTTTAATGAATAATAAATTTTCGCAAACGCGATTTTCATATTTTCTACGCAATTTATTGAATGCCTCTAATTTATTTTAAACAAACACGAAAAAAATTCTCATTTTTTTACGTACTCTTTATATAATTTACATATTTTTTTAATTACTCCAAATTTGTTTACAGCTTTTTTTTTTCCTTTTAATCCAAGTTTTATAATTTAGGGCCTTCCGCTATTGAACTGAGTTTTTGCTTCCTCATAGAGGAAGCTTTGTTTTCATGAAAAGAAAAATTTCGAGATTTTTATGTCAGGACACTTAGAATTGTCCAAAACGTCCAGAAAAGTGATCTAGAAAAAATGTCCGTATGTATGTATGTGTGTGTGTGTGTGTGTGTGTATGTATACAACTCCGAAAATTCGAACGCCGATAACTCAAGAACGGTTTTGTATATCGCGCTCAAATTTGGCACACTAATGTAGCAGCAGACCCTCTTCAACTGTACCAATTTTTGACAAAATCTGTGCGAAAATTTCGATTTTATGCCGTTTTGAATTTTTTGAAAAAAGGACGTGGTCGCTCTAACTTTCGTAAAATTTAGTCTATTTTGCTAAATAGTTGGTTACAAGAGTAGGTGCACTCAATGCTGTTTGGTATTGAATTTGGTTCGAATCGGTAAAGTGGTTCAGATTTTATGAAATTTTGAATTTTTCAAAAAATTGACATTATCGCTCTATTGTAACTTTTGCAAAACTTGAAATAGCGAGCTCAAATTTTGTATATAAATGAAACAATATTCAGCCATTATATATGTATAATTTAGTGACAAACGGTATGAAATTTGTGATTTTATGGAATGTTGAATTATTTTAAATAATATACGTTATCACATTTACTTTCGAAAACGCTCTAATAATAACGAAATAACGGAATAACGAAATAGAAAAAGCGAATTCACAACATGTTTATTTATCGAATTTAAAAAAGGATGCAAAGTAGAACCTTGCACATTGCTTCCTCATTATTTTTCGCTTTTTACAAAGCTTCCTCTATGAGGAAGCCAAAATTGAATAACATACTTTTTTGCTTCCTCAGAGAAGAAACTTTGTAAAAAGCGAAAAATAATGAGGAAGCAATGTGCAAGGTTTTACTTTGCATTCTTTTTTAAATTAGATAAATAAACATGTTGTGAATTCGCTTTTTCTATTTCGTTTTTTTTTCATTAATCTACGAGATATAATTTGATAATAGGTTTTTTTTCTTCTTTTAATCCAAGTTTCTTGCCCAAAGAGTAAGAAAACGCGACACGCGTTCTCCGATGTGAGTCATATAAAAAAAGATAAGTACAGAATTAAATGCACATATTATACATTTGTATATATTTTTTTTATCGTGTACTACGCCGAGTCTGGGAGCGAAGAGCGTGACGTGAATACGCATCGTTCGATATATTTATAAAGCGCATAATCTCGCTAAATTAAATACGCGAATCTTCAGAGAAAGAATTAAGAGAGACGCAGTTTATTTCTGAGGTCGCGCGAGTCCAATTTCACAGAAATGTGTCATGTATTGATGATTGCAAAGATGATGCTCTGTTTCCCATTTACTATTTATAAACATGATGATTCTATTATTAAAGCAGGTAGCAAAAGCGATATCGATATCTATCAGACTCGTTTCCAGATAATCTGGATTCTTATTTTCTTTATCAGCTTGTTTGCAGTGTAAAGTTCTAAATTTAGTAGAAAATTACGAAAAAATAAATTAAAAAATTTATATTGTTCATGTTTTTCATTATGAAATTATATCGATCATATTTTCAAACTGCGTTTTTTTTATGCCACGACAATCTTTGCACTGGAAAAAAAATTAATTTAAGAACTAGAGTTAATTTTTTAATTAACTTTAGTTCTTATTCGTTCAATCCAATTTAGCATTGAAATAATAAAATATTGCTTTGCATATTTTAGAATTATTGTTTCGATCTCGTATGGAATTGGAGGAATTAGAATTCAAATTAAGTGGATAACGCTTGTTTTTGGCAGCCCGCAAACGATGGATTTATTGAATGAATAACATTTTTTTTCAGAGTCCGCGTGTCGTGATAGTTTCGCTAAGCAGATTTCAAGGTTGACAATATTTCGTATGCAATCTTTGGCCTTTAACATTTTTTTTCTGACCCTCTCAAAATCATTGGACATTTCCATCGAACACGAGTCAAAAAGCTATAATTTTTATTTATGGACACATTTTTTAAATTATGTACTTTTTTGCCTGATTTATTTCAAAAAATTGAATTGTCTGGTTAGCCAATAAATTGTTCTGCTATTTTTATCAACGTTTTTGTTCGATTCTATTAATCTGATTGAAAAATAAAAATACAATCAGTTAGAGAGGCGAGTATTAATCGAAAACGAGTCAAAAAGCACTAATTTTGATTTATCGACACCAGAGTTGGGCAGCAAAAATTACTTAGGTCAGAAATTACTGCTTTAATTACAATTACTTTCAGTAATTGTATTGGTTTTCAAAGTAAATACAATTACTTTCAGTAATTGTATTGGATTTTAAATTAAATACAATTACTTTCAGTAATTGTATTGGATTTCAAATTAAATACAATTACTTTCAGTAATTGTATGAAATCCAATACAATTTCCATTAATATAATCCAAACAATTATTGAATGAAATCCAATACAATTACATTTTGTAATTGTATTGGTTTCAAATTAAATACAATTACATTTTGTAATTGTATTGGATTTCAAATTAAATACAATTACATTTTGTAATTGTATTGGATTTCAAATTAAATACAATTACATTTTGCAATTGTATTGGATTTCAAATTAAATACAATTACATTTTGTAATTGTATTGAATTTCAAATTAAATACAATTATATATTGTAATTGTATTGGATTTCAAATTAAATACAATTACATTTTGTAATTGTATTGGATTTCAAATTAAATACAATTACATTTTGTAATTGTATTGAGTTTCAAATTAAATACAATTACTTCCAGTAATTTGTATTTTGCAATTTTCCATTACAATTTTGCCCAACTCTGATTGACACATTTTTTAAATTATGTATTTTTTTTGCCTGATTTATTTTAAAAAATTGAATTGTCTCGTTAGCCAATAAATTGTTCTGCTATTTTTATCAACGTTTTTGTTCGATTCTATTAATCTGATTGGAAAATAAAAATACAATCAGTTAGAGAGACGAGTATTAAGTACAGGAGCATCGGGTTAATGGCTTATCATTGTGAAATGTCTATAAAAAGAAAAGGAAGTTAATTCTCGACTCGGATATCGCGGCTACTCGGAATTAATAATTGATCGGGTGTCAATTACATTCTCGTACACCTGCACTCACATTTAATTTTATTGCAGGTACGTTAATGAAGATATTAAAAAATCGCCGGTTGAACCAACCGAGTTCTGTGCCGAGCTGTTTTTAATTAGTGAGAACGGAGGATTAAAGCTAGAAATAGAAGTGGAAACTCTAGACAGCCATCCAATATCTTAAATTGAATCTATATTCGACTGATATAATTATCGAAATAAGATAAGAAACGGAAATGCATTACTACGAGTGGTATAATCAATTCCGAGAAAATTATTTGATTATGCAATTGATTTTAATATTTCTTGGTATTGAAGATTTTCTTCTGAATAAGTTTTGGAAATTCCTAATTTTTATAAAATTGTGTCATTATGATGATAGCAACATCTATAAATACCATCAGTTGTGCTTTTATGAAAATTAAACACTAGTCATTTTTTATGTTAATATATTTAGTTTTATTTTGGAATGGCAGAAATTGGAAAACTTATTTTCTGTTTCTGATTTCAACATTTGCAGATCCGAATTCAGGTTGGAAAATTCAAACCAAATTTTTTTTCTTTTCCACGTTGCATATTCCACCACAAAAAATATCCATTTCAAACTTTTTTTACTGAGATTTAGAAAAAAAGTGACTTTTGTTCATTTTTTATTTCAGAATTCACAGAACCGACTTCCGGTCGGAAAATCCAAGCCAAATTTTTTATTTTTCAAAATATCGAATTTTGCCCTTCACTATCATTCTCAAGTCGCATATTTTATCACTGAAAATACTCATACAAAACCTTTTTACTGTGATTTTCAAAAAAGTCATTTTTTTCCATTTCTGATTTCAGAATTCACAGATTCGACCCAAATTCTTTTTTTTTTCAAGATATCGAATTTTGCCCTTCACTATCATTCTCAAGTCGCATATTTTATCACAGAAAACACTCGTACAAAACCTTTTTACAATGATTTTCAAAAAAATCATTTTTTTCAGTTTCTGATTTCAGAATTCACAGATCCGACTTCCGGTCGGAAAATCCAACCCAAATTTTTTATTTTTCAAGATATCGAATTTTGCCCTTCACTATAATTCCTAAGTCGCATATTTTATCACAGAAAACACTCATACAAAACCTTTTTACTGTGATTTTAAAAAAAAGACATTTTTTTCCGTTTCTGATTTAAGAATTCACAGATCCGACTTCCGGTCGGAAAATCCAACCAAAATTTTTTTTTTTTTCAAGATATCGAATTTACCCTTCACTATAATTCCCAAGTCGCATATTTTATCACAGAAAACACTTATATAAAATCTTTTTACTGTGATTTTTGAAAAAGTCATTTTTATCCATTTTTGATTCCAGAATTCACAGATCCGAGTTTCGGTCGGAAAATCCAACCCAAATTTTTTGTGTTTCAAGATATCGAATTTACCCTTCACTATAATTCCCAAGTCGTATATTTTATCACAAAAAACACTCATATAAAATCTTTTTACTGTGATTTAAGAAAAAAGTAATTTTTTTTCATTTCTGATTTCAGAATTCACAGATCCGACCCAAATTTTTATTTTTTTTCAAGACACCAAATTTTGCCCTTCACTACATTCCCAAGTCGCCTATTTTATCACAGAAAACACTCACACAAAAACTTTTTACAGTGCTTCTCAAAAAATTAATTTTTTTCCATTTCTGATTTCAGAATTCACAAGATCCAACTCCGAATCGGAAAATCCACCGTAAATCATTTCCTTTCCACCATATCGAATTTCCCAGCACTTTTCTCAATAAATTTTCCAATTCACAATTGAGCGAATAAAAAAAAATATCTTTCTCCAGATATAGGGCGACTGGAAGTCTTCCTCGAGAGACCGAGGAAAGCGTGACGCTTTCCCACTGATGTAACTTTATCAAGATCCAACGCTAGCGACTCTGCAACGCGTTGCACGTTGTAAATTCAATTTTTATTCCCTTTTTCTCGCTCTTGTGTCTCGCTTACGTTACGTACATCTATATAATTCACCATACTAATCTCTAATTATTCTGTTACAGATTACGAATGCTCGCGCTGCCAACATCCGGATTCCTCGTCATTACTTATTGGATTATGACTCAGGAAACTGTAATAATAGTTTCACGACGAAGGAACAAGAAAAATATCCATGGAGAGTCGTTTTTATCGAGTTGGACGATGATTCGACATTTATGAGTTGCGATGCAGACGCAGAAATCGCGTCAGCCTCGGTCGACGACACATACCAACATTTGATCGCAATACTTGGCGAAACTCGCGGAAATCATCAATGACGAATCCTCAAGTTCCAGTCTCGTCTTCCGCGTTAATAGAGATATTATCTGACGAGGTACGAAAGTCGTCGATGCAACGGTACACAAGTGATAATTTATCCTTCGTAACTCGTTCTATATTTGACCGTGATGTGGTTTATCCGATTTTGCAATCGTTTGATACACATTGGAGTGGCGACGAGGCGAATTTATCGAGACGGAAATCTGTCGCGTGGGTCACCCAACGATTATCGAGTGATAAGAAATTATGGATTTGCGATAGGGACTACCCCTGATGACCACGTAACCGAATCCCAATATCCGCGAGATACAAAAGGTCAAAGTCATGCGTTTTTCTTACTAGATCGCATTTTGCTTCCTCATAGAGGAAGCTTTGTTTGCATGAAAAAAAAATTTCGAAATTTTTATGTCAGGACACTTAGAATTGTCCAAAACGTCCAGAAAAGTGATCTAGAAAAAAATGTCCGTATGTATGTATACAACTCCGAAAATTCGAACGCCGATAACTCAAGAATGGTTTTGTATATCGCGCTCAAATTTGGCACACTAGTGTAGCAGCAGACGCTCTTTAACTGTAGCAATTTTTGACAAAATCTGTGCGAAAATTTCGATTTTATGCCGTTTTAAATTTTTTGAAAAAAGGACGTGGTCGCTCTAACTTTCGTAAAATTTAGTCTATTTTGCTAAATAGTTGGTTATAAGAGTAGGTGCACTCAATGCTGTTTGGTATTGAATTTGGCTCGAATCGGTAAAGTGGTTTAGATTTTATGGAATTTTGAATTTTTCAAAAAATTGACATTATCGCTCTATTGTAACTTTTGCAAAACTTGAAATAGCGAGCTCAAATTTTGTATATTTATGAAACAATATTCAGCCATTATATATGTATAATTTAGTGACAAACGGTATGAAATTTGTGATTTTATGGAATGTTGAATTATTTTTAATAATATACGTTATCACATTTACTTTCGAAAAAGCTCTAATAATAACGAAATAACGGAATAACGAAATAGAAAAAGCGAATTCACAACATGTTTATTTATCTAATTTAAAAAAGGATGCAAAGTAGAACCTTGCACATTGCTTCCTCATTATTTTTCGTTTTTTACAAAGCTTCCTCTATGAGGAAGCCAAAATTGAATAACATACTTTTTTGCTTCCTCAGAGAGGAAGCTTTGTAAAAAACGAAAAATAATGAGGAAGCAATGTGCAAGGTTCTACTTTGCATCCTTTTTCTTCCTAAAAAAAGGAAATTTTGTTTTCGTGAATATTTGTTATCCTACAAAATTTCTTATGAGCCAAATAGTTCTCAAGAAATAGAATAATGTAAAAGGATGTTCGATATTTAATTTGAGCTCAGTCTAAAAAGTGGTTTGGATTTTATTGAATTTTGAATTTTCGAAAAATTTATGTTCTCATTCAAATCAATTTCGAACAATTCAGCTTGAATTTTTTACAAAAACAAACTAATATTTAGCTGTAGTAGATATTGAATTTAATGAAGATTAGAATTTTTTTGAGTGTGGATAAATGAAAAGCAGGAACTTTACAAAAATATTGAATTTGAGCTTAATCTAAAAAGCAGTTTGGATTTTATTGAATTTTGAATTTTCGAAAAATTTATGTTCTCATTCAAATCAATTTCAAACAATTCAGCTTGAATTTTTTACAAAAACAAACTAATATTTAGCTGTAGTATAGATATTGAATTTTGTGAAGATTAGAATTTTTTTTGAGTGTGAATAAATGAAAAGCAGGAACTTTACAAAAATATTGAATTTGAGCTCAATCTAAAAAGCAGTTTGGATTTTATTAAATTTTGAATTTTCGAAAAATTTATGTTCTCATTCAAATCAATTTCAAACAATTCAGCTTGAATTTTTTACAAAAACAAACTAATATTTAGCTGTAGTAAATATTGAATTTGGTGAAGATTAGAATTTTTTTTGAGTGTGAATAAATGAAAAGCAGGAACTTCACAAAAATATTGAATTTGAGCTCAATCTAAAAAGCAGTTTGGATTTTATTGAATTTTGAATTTTCGAAAAATTTATTGTAGCTTATTTTAGCTTAGCTTAGCTTGAATTTTTTACAAGGACGAACTCATATTTAGCTGTAGTAGATATTGAATTTGGCGAAGATTGTAATTTTTTTATAGTATGGATAAATAAAAAGCAGGGACTTCACAAAAATGTCGATTTGTGAAGCCTCGTCATCTCTGAGAGATTTTCATCAGTTTGCACTGACGCAATTCTGAAATGCCACGGCTATCGTAATTAATTTCTACGAGTGACGATAGAAATAGCTGTAACCCACACACACACATTTGTAGTTTGTTATCTCACGGATTAGCGTTAATAGTTACAGTAACCCAATGCTCTTTACAAGCCACGTGTGAGATCTCAAGGATAATAATAGAGGCCGTGAAGAAGTCGAGGAAGTGTAATTCACATGTAGGTTTAAGCTTTTTGCCTTGATGTTATCTTGAAAAAAATCATAGAGAAATTTTTTTCACGACCTCGATTCTTTTCTCCATTTAACTGATTACAGCTTTTTATTGGGTATTTTTACCGACAAGCGTTATCGACAACCGGAAGATTGATACATTGCAATCGCTGGTAAACTCAAGACGAGTACTTCACCTTCGGTGCATTAATTATTTGGCGCAAACAAACATTCATATCGTGTACACAATAATAGTCATCGTGGCGACGTTGAATCGTTAAAAAAATACGAGTTAAATAAGAATCCGCACGATAATTTTAGTCTCAACGCATAGAATATTCATTGGCAAATTATTTTCATGTTTTTCTCGTGTGTTTACTGGCCGATTAAGGAAGTTGGAGAGCTTCTCACTAGTCAGATTTAAGTGTTAAATCATAGAATTTTAAATGCTAAATATTTAGTATCGTTTTTACTAAATCTACGTATGAATTGATAGCAGTGAAAGGCGTTTTGTAGTACATTAGCTTAGTGAAACAACAATTATTATTTTATTATATTTTTTAAATTCTTATTTCTATTATAGATAATGCGTAGTTTGCATAAAATTGTAATTTTGCATTGCTCGTTCTATCGCTTAGAAAATTCTCTTCGACTTAACCACGTACAAATTTAATAGAGTCAACAGTTTATTAAATATAGTCATTTTTTTTTAAACTCATTTTTTATTTTGCTGTGTAAACTAAAGTAAAATCGCATCATTATTAAGAGATACGAAAATTTTAGAAATTATAGAATTACTTCAGGGAAAATTTAACGTAAAATTATTTAATTAAAAATTAAATAATTTAAAATTATTTAAATTTAAATTTTATATAATTTAAAATTATTTAATTAAAAATTGAATAATTTTTATTATAATTATTATTTAAAAATTGAATAATTTTTATTATAATTATTATTTAAAAATTGAATAATTTTTATTATATTTATTATTTAAAAATTGAATAATTTTTATTATATTTATTATTTAAAAATTATTTAATTAAGTTTGCATAAAAATGTAATTTTGCATGACTCGTTCTATCGCTTAGAAAATTCTCTCCGACTTAACCACGTACAAATTTAATAGAGTCAACAGTTTATTAAATATAGTCATTTTTCTAAAAACTCATTTTTTATTTTGCTGTGTAAACTAAAGTAAAATCGCACCATTATTAAGAGATACAAAAATTTTAGAAATTATAAAATTACTTCAGGGAAAATTTAACGTAAAATTATTTAATTAAAAATTAAATAAAATTATTTAATTGAAAATTAAATAATTTAAAATAATTTAAAATTAAATTTTTAATAACGTAAAATTATTTAATTAAAAATTGAATAATTTTTATTATATGTATTATTTAATAATTATTTAATTAAAAATGAAATAATTTTTATTATATTTATTATTTAATAATTATATAATTAAAAGTTAAATAATATTATAATAACTCTATAATTTTATAATAACGATCATAAAAAATTGAGATATGATTTTTTTTTAATTAAGCAATTGGATTTACTAAATTGTTTATTTATGCTTTGTTTATAGGTCGATTTATTTCTGGCAAGTGGTAAACTGTAGACTGTGGATTAGTTGATCCGTTGGTTGCTTAGATGCTCAACGGCCTTGCAAGGAACACGAGCGTTCGATCGTCAGACGAGATTCACGATTAGAGATGCATATCACAGTTTCCTCTCAGGTGTGCAACCCCGCATCTATCATACACCCCAGGGTAAGCCGAGCTAAGATTTACGTGCTCGATATACGCAACTGTGATGTCCGGCTCTCATGATGGATCGCTTTTATCGAGAAATCTGAAATTTCGGTACTCATTCGCTGCTGGATTCCGCTGTATTTTCAATCTTTACAGTCTATGAACGGAGGCGAATGTAATCTAATCGCTTTATCACGAAAGTGAATATTTCAGCAACAACTGGTATATTATTCGTCCAGTCACAATTTATTTTTTTTTTTTTTTTTCCTGTTTTCTTTGCAAGGCAATTCAAAGAATCAGCCAAAATAGTGGACAAAATGGAATAATACTTAGTGTGGAATAGATATTTAATTTAGTGGTAATCTGTAAGTTTTTTATTGGATTATATAGGAATTTGATTTTTTTTCTTTATTATTTCTTGATGACAAAAAATTTGTCAAATTGTCAGTTTTTCGAATTTATTTAAAACAAGGATGTAAAGGAGAATTTAGCATATTGCTTCCTCATCATTTTCACTTTTTAATAAAAATATAGAGCGAAAAAAAAAAAGATAATAAAATAAATAAGAGCGAAAATAAAAAAGAATAAAATATAGAGTGAAAAATTGTTGTAAAAAATTCGTTATTTTAAATAAATTTGAAAAACTGAATTTTCTGCTTGTTAATAATTATCAATTATTTGAAAAATTAATGAATAAAATTTATGATATTTAATTAATTTAGTAATTGGCTTTGGATAATTAATTTAAAAAAATTCAATATTGTGAATTCAAAATCATAATAAAGTTGTAAAAATGTTCTAACAAAACAGTTGCTTTTTTTGTCGCGTGTATTTCGTCATTCATTTTATTGCCTTAAGCAAGTAGACTTTGTTTAAGTAAACAAGGAACCCCCGCGTCTTTTGGTATTACTGATCGAAATCTAATCAAAATATCAAAATACACAAGTGGAATTCGTGGCGTGATTATAGCGATAATGTAAATTTGATTAATGTAAAAATTCAGTCATCTTGCAGTACAAAATAAGTGCAAAACATCCGCCCACCAAAAATAGCTGTCGATAATAACAGCAGCTAAAAAGGATGCAAAGTAGAACCTTGCACATTGCTTCCTCATTATTTTTCGTTTTTTACAAAGTTCCCTCTATGAGGAAGCAGTATGTTATTCGATTTTGGCTTCCTCATAGAGAAAGCTTTATAAAAAACGAAAAATAATGAGGTAGCAATGTGCAAGGTTCTACTTTGCATCCTTTTTTAAATTAGATAAATAAACATGTTATGAATTCGCTTTTTCTATTTCGTTATTTCGTTATTTCGTTATTATTAGAGCGCTTTCGAAAGTAACTGTGATAACGTATATTATTAAAAATAATTCAACATTCCATAAAATCACAAATTTCATACCGTTTGTCACTAAATTATACATATATAATGGCTGAATATTGTTTCATTCATATACAAAATTTGAGCTCGCTATTTCAAGTTTTGCAAAAGTTACAATAGAGCGATAATGTCAATTTTTTAAAAATTCAAAATTCCATAAAATCTGAACCACTTTACCGATTCGGACCAAATTCAATACCAAACAGCATTGAGTGCACCTACTCTTATAACCAACTATTTAGCAAAATAGACTAAATTTTACGAAAGTTAGAGCGACCACGTCCTTTTTTCAAAAAATTCAAAACGGCATAAAATCGAAATTTTCGCACAGATTTTGTCGAAAAATGGTACAGTTGAAGAGGATCTGCTGCTACACTAGTGTGCAAAATTTGAGCGCGATATACAAAACCGTTCTTGAGTTATCGGCGTTCGAATTTTTTTTAATATTAGTTTTGGACAATTCTAAGTGTCCTGACATAAAAATTTCGAAAATTTTTTTTTTCATGAAAACAAAGCTTCCTCTATGAGGAAGCAAAAATTATACCAGTGGATTTATTATCTACGGTGCAATACTGAAGTTTATTTAAAAAAATCACTTTGTTTTAATACTAATATTTAAAATAAACTCAAAGATTAAATTCATTTTCTAAACTTAAGTATTTATGAGCCATTATGATTTTTGTAAGTCAGTAAAAATGATATCAATTTTTTTGTTTACCAAATTTATTTATTAATTGAAATAATTTTTTTAGAAGAGAATTTTTGTAATTTTTGTTTCTTTTTTTTCTAGATAAAGAGTAAAAACATCATGTTGATTACATTCAGGACAATGGAGTAATCGTTAAACAACAACTGGAAATCCCTAACAGCAATCTACTTTTTCGATCGTCCAGTTAATTTAATTGATCAATGACTTACCTTAGCCGATATCTGGCAATCCCACTGAAAGACGCCATTCTAAATTTGTTGAATACGCGATTGGATCGGATAGTGTTATCTTTTGCCACCCAATCGCTCAATCTTGTTACCAAAAAATGTCTATTTTTAGAAATCACGAGGTATATTCTACTCGCTATTATTAAGATAAATGGCTGCAAGATTTTATCGAAATTGGCGCCCAAATAGCACCAAAATATTTCAAAGAGATTATACAAATATTCCTTTAAAATATGACATCAAGATCAGAATATTCTGAAACACATATATAAAGTTTAAAATTTCATTCACACATTTTTTTATCTGCATTTTTTCCTTCAAAATTATTTCTGAAAAATAATTTCCAATGTTGTAAAAAATATAAGTAAATATATGTGAAGTCATTTAATTTTTATACAATAATTATACAAAATAAAATTGTAATTTTATGACAAAATATTTTGCAATATTCGTCGACAATATTCCGTCAATATTAAAATTTTAATGAAACATTGGAAACATTTCTATAATATTTTTTAAATATTTTGTGCTACGACCTAATAGTTGAAAAAATGTCGTATTAAAAAATTATTATTTTCAGTTTTACGCTCTGGGAATAATTCCAGGCATCAGCGAAGGAATTAATGTATTTGTAAAAAATTTAAGTAAATATATGTGAAGTCATTTAATTTTTATACAATAATTATACAAAATAAAATTGTAATTTTATGACAAAATATTTTGCAATATTCGTCGATAATATTCCATTAATATTAAAATTTTAATGAAACATTGAAAACATTTCTATAATATTTTTAAAATATTTTGTGCTACGATTTAACAGTTGAAAAAATGTCGCATTAAAATTTTTTTTTTTTTTTTTCAGTTTTACGCTCTGGCAATAATTCCAGGCATTAGCGAAGGAATTAATGTATTTGTAAAAAATTTAAGTAAATATATGTGAAGTCATTTAATTTTTATACAACAATTATACAAAATAAAATTGTAATTTTATAACAAAATATTTTGCAATATTCGTCGATAATATTCCATCAATATTAAAATTTTAATGAAACATTGAAAACATTTCTATAATATTTTAAAAATATTTTGTGCTACGATTTAACAGTTGAAAAAATGTCGCATTAAAAAATTATTATTTTCAGTTTTACGCTCTGGAAATAATTCCAGAAATGTAAGTAAATATTTAAGTAAATATATGTGAAGTCATTTAATTTTTATACAACAATTATACAAAATAAAATTGTAATTTTATGACAAAATATTTTGCAATATTCGTCGATAATATTCCATCAATATTAAAATTTTAATGAAACATTGGAAACATTTCTATAATATTTTTTCAATATTTTGTGCTACGATTTAACAGTTGAAAAAATGTCGCATTAAAAAAATTTTTTTTTTTCAGTTTTACGCTCTGGAAATAATTCCAGGCATCAGCGAAGGAATTAATGTATTCTCGGCGTGTTTTGAACTCGACTATGCATCGCACGCGCCAATAATGGTGCACATAAACGTTAAGGAACGTTGGATAAAAAGGCTGCGACTATGCGGAAGTGAATTTTCGAAGCGCGACTAGGAGAAAATCAACAGTCAACAACGGATTTGCTTCTGCGTCTCTGCTGGAAGATGTAACGCAGTTAGAGAAATAAGAAGACGAGATAGTCTCGGAGCGCCAGCTCAGCCGTAATATCATTAGGCGTGTATTATTCAAAGATTCTTAAGGGGAACTCGTAGTACGCACACTCACGAGTCACAGATCGAAGGCCGTCGTACGATCACGTCAGGTGTTCATTAGTGAACGCGCCAGGTTCAAGCCCTCTGCATTTTACTTTGTTATTATTATTATTATTACTATTATTATTAATATGATAATTATTAGCGCCGACTGAAGATGCGACGATTTGAATAATAAATGAGAGACTAAAATACTCCAAGTTGCCAATGAATTCCTAATTCAAATTATGATGATTTATAAAATATTATATGCTTTTCCAATACGCGAATTTTATTGTCAATTTATTTATCAAGAAGAAATAAAATGTATTCGGAAATATAACATTTTTTATACCAAATACATTTTAAATATATCTGAGATATATCCAAAATTTAAAATTCAACCAAATGAGATATTGATTAAAAAATAATTCAGTAAGGACTGAAGGATTCTGGTCGATGGCCCTTTGACAATGTTTATGCATTTTACATTGTTATTATTATTATTATTATTATTAATATGATAATTATTAGCGCCGACTGAAGATGCGACGATTTGAATAATAAATGAGAGACTAAAATACTTCCAGTTGCCAATGAATTCCTAATTCAAATTATGATGATTTATGAAATATT